>JAUOBW010221544.1:0-12855 GCA_032360285.1 Lepidozona retiporosa | reverse complement strand
GGCTTCGTCGGGAGTCCAACAAATCAATACTTTTTAAATTACAGATGAAAGAGTCATGTGTATATTAACTGTGATGTCATAATTCTTAAAGGGATTGCACATTGTAAAATCAAGTTGGGTTCATATGAAAGAGAATGAAAAATTATCGTAGAAATTTTTTTTATTTTTTCAAAAATTTCAAACGGTTCTCAAGTTATGCCCGTTTTAATGTGTTTTGTGGTCTTACATTTTATTTCTGTGATGTAACTACATTCTGCAGCTGAGTGTGGATTTACTTGTTAATTATGTCCTGTTCAAAGTATGGGACACCATCACATGTATACAGCACCAGAAATCACAATATTCATGGGGGGCAATTTCATATGTTATTTACGGGACATTGCATTACTTTTTTTAAATTTCAAAAAAATATATAAAACATAAATTATTCTTTTTATATGCAATGGTTGTTGCCTAATAAGGGTAAAGTTCCATTTTCCAATAATTTATCGTTTTCGGGCAAGAGCTTGATATGGTGCGTAATTTACAGGACATGCAAATTAGCACCCTTTCGAAACACACTCACGCTTATGAGAATATTGTCGCGACAGCCTAATGAATCAAAATTTGATTTTTCTGGTATATGCCCCACTCGGAAAAGTTTCAGAAAATGTTTCTTTTGGCTATATTTGATTTCTAGTTTTTGACATTTTACACCAAATGTTGCGTTATTTACGTGATACATCTGTTGTTATTTACGGGACACATCCATGCGGCAAGGTTTTTCTTCAATTAATTTAAGTTATTGGTTTAAATAGTATTATTTACTGTTGTTATATTATAGAAATAAATTTTGTTTGTTTACTAACACTTTCTGTTGTCCAATTTAATATTTTAGCCATTCTTGTTATTTACGAGACAATTTTGTTATTTACAGGACAATATCATTAGAAATCCATTTAATGTCAAGATGTTTCCTATTGATGTACTGTTTAATTTATCTTATCGGTATTTCTACTGAATACATTCTTTATTGGTAATTTAGGGTGTTATAATAGTATAATTTTTTTGTTTTTGTTTTATTGTTATATTAGTATCTAGTTTTAATTTGGTTTTTAAATGAAAAAATACTGGACTGGCTGTTCTCTATAGTCCTCTTTATGTCTCATATCCCAATTACCTTGTGGTTCAAAGATTGATATCTCCTCCTAAGGTCTGAATAGTCAGTTCAATAATCAGTATATTGACCTGTGGTGACGTTATTAGAGAAATTGTGTAAAAGAAAAATAAGGTTGAATTATTTTACAAGTTCACATGGCAAGGGCAGTTGATGGTATTATTGATGCTACTATCAAATATAGCATAACAATGTCGTCAGAGAAATATTTTGTATTGCTGGAAATTCAAGATTATTTAAACAGGCAGCAGCATCCCTCAATACATTGCACTAAAGATCAATACCGTGGATGGATATGGAGAAATTCAATAAAATTCAAAACATCTTTTTACCACTGCAAAGCTATTTAGTCGCTAGAATTGATTCCATTCATAAGCAGAAAGCGAACACCTATAAGTGGGCTCTGTGTAGGTGAGGATGAAGTCGATGAAGGTGATATTGGTTTGGATAGCTCAGATTCAGTCCACACTGAATAAAATCAATACAACACATCGGTTGTGGAACGAGGAGGTCTCTGTTTGTGGAAGTTGAAAAAAAGGTCGAAGAACAAAGATTATTTGAAGGGCTTGAAGTTGCAACACCTTGATGTTGGCACCTGGGTTATAGTCATTTATAAAGAAGATAACCCCTAGGAAAGATTTTAGTCAACTTAAGTATGCAATCAAGGTTGTATCGACTTGCAAGTATACATTTAAGGTTACTTTAAGTATGCACATACTTATACAGACTTGGAGATATATATTTTTAAAATGCATACTTGATTACATACTTAAATACAGCTTTGCAGCCTTAAATTTCGACTTAATGATACTTAAATCCGACTAAAATGCATACTTGGCTAAAATTCATACAGCCTTGGCGTTGCATACTTGGCTAAATGCATACTTAAATCCAACTAAAATGCATACTTGGCTAAAATGCATACTTAAATCCAACTAAAATGCATACTTGGCTAAAATGCATACTTAAATACAACCTTGGGTTTTCAGACTTAGTCAAAATGCATGCTTAATCTGACTTAACCGCATACTTGGACAAAATTCATACTTACCCATGTCCTGGGTTTTGTGTCAGAATAGGGTAAAACAGGCTCATATAGGGTCAAACAGAGTTATAATAAGGTCAACTCTGCACACAGGGTCAGAGAAGCATGATTGCATATATATATATAGTAATTTTATAGTTAAAGAATCTTATATTATTTTATTGATATTATATATTGAATGAGATGATTAAATTTCAAGCAGGTCGCTAAAATATACCTCATATTTTGCTTTAGTTAGTTTTCAGTGATGATTGAATAGTGCGTTATTTTTGTTTTCTTACAAAGTAAAGTTGTAGGTGAAAAGAAATGATGTAGGTGTTTATTATTTTCGCCTATAATTTGCAAAATATATACACTCTATAAAGATGCTTCAAATAAAAGTAATCATAACTATATCTAATTTGATAGATCACTGTTTTCATATCTTTTAAATGAAATTTGATCAATTTTCGTGTTTATTGAAATTTGAAAACTCTATCAATACCCTAAATATTTATATTTTTTCATTGTTACAATGTGCTTTTGACATAATCAGGGTAAAAAAATGTTATTGATTGTTAATATACTTTTTTTTAGAATGTTTTGTTTTGTTATTTACAGGACCGTTATTTATGGGACATAGCCTGATTTACGAAAAAGTGACAATTCGGTCAAAAATCAAAGTTTTTGTTAATTGTTTCATGTAAAGACATCGGGCACGAAGCCAAAAATGGATTATTGTTTAAAATTTCAAGAAACCACTTGCTCTCTGAAAACTTTTATGCATTTCGCGTTATTTACGGGACATATATTTTATAGTTTTTGTTGGTGATTTTTTTAAAAAAAATCTAAATTAGGCTGATTTTTTTTATAAATTCAAGAAATATTGTGTCTAAACACTAACTTTTGATAGGGGTTCAGTTTTATATCATGATTTATTTCATGTTTTTGTCTAGCTCTATTTATTGGTATATTGTATTTAAAATTTCTTATGTTTTAATATAACTTCAAAGGCTAGAAAATTATAAATATTCTATATTTTATTTGTGCTCTTTTTAGAAAAAGAAACTTTTTATGGTATATATTTTTGAAAAGAAAAGTTTCCAACTTAAAAAAAATATTTTTCAATTTTGCCAAACTTTGATGTGAAATTGCCCATATGTTGTTTCGCCAGTGAGGGATATAATAAGTTTTTGATTCGTTTACTGTTTTGGAAAGAATATTATTTCACAAAAAAATGTATTTATATTACACAGCATTTTTCGTCGCGATTGTTCAACACAATGTATGTTAAATACATATAAACCATTACTCAAGCTTATTATTTGGAACAATCACTCCGGAAAGCAGAATCGATTGTACCACCAGCATAACAATTGACAAACAACAAACCTCCCTCCTTCCCTGATCCATACTTTAACATTTGTGGGTTTTTCTAATATCGTCATATACTTCCCTTCTCCTGCAAGTATTCCATAGTTATCTCCTGTTTCCTAGCAATGAAAGAAATATATAAGTTAATGATACATAATTATACCCTATATACATTTGATTCAAAATTATCCCCGCCCAAAAAAAATGAGAGAGAGAGAAGATTCTTTGGCATAAATCCGAAATATAATTGCCACTTTTTTAAAAATAATATAATATTTAATTAAATTTTAGGAACCATCATGAAATTTCATCTTTATTTTTTTATTACCTGAAAAACAAAATTATTTTCAAGGCAATTTTCAGGCATAATAAAATTAAGGCTTGATAACAGTATTCCATAAACGAAGTTGGGATGTAATAAAGAGCCTATGTTCCCTGTATAAAAATTTGTTTAAAAATTACTTTACATAGATTCTCCACTAAGTATATGGCCAAGAATGGAGCCTAAATATTTAAATTGTGAATGATGTTTGACGTTAATGCCTTGGTATGTGATATCTGACGAATACAATTTCTGGACGTTATTTGCAAATAGAATTGATTTGGTTTCATCGTCACCAAACAGAATACTCAATTTATTGTCTATAAACAAATCACACAGATTGTAAAAACTATAATTAATTGGCGCTCTATTTATTTGATTTCCTTCTCTGGAAACTGAAGACAAGAGTAATCTGCATATAGATATAGTTTAAAATATATATAAAAAAGTAACGATTAAAAATAATTTGTTAATATAAATATAATTAATTAAAATAAATTTATTTAAATTTTTATTTATTATATGCCAAGTCGTAGTTATCAGAAAACGTTTCTGCTGAAAGACAATTCCACAGACGTCTGGAATTTTTCCAACCCCCTCTGTTATTCCAACCCCCGCTTATTATTTTTGTAAAATTTGGGCAAATTTGGCCAGGAAATAGTAATTTAATCGCAAAAATATTAAAATTATATTAATCAAAATTTAAAATCATCCTGCTTATTTAAATAGAAAATTTTACCGTAACTAATAGAATTATAAAATTTCTATGTGAACAAGCACTTTAGTGGCTAATGGACTCCCGAGCATTTTTTTTTATATTCTACACATATTCAATATATTAATATTATTTTCTATCATGATCCCTGTTTTAACACAATGGGAAAGAAACATGGGTCCCGGGTCCAGAATGACACTATGTGCAGGTGTACAAATGGGCCAAACATGGGGGCCTCTATTATCCTTGAATTTACATTTTTTTTTACAAATCTAACAATCGGAATTCGTGAATATTAAAAATGAGTCCTAACTTCAAAAAAAATATGTACAGATTCAAAGAAAATTAAAAAAATGTTTTTTATAGGCCCAACAATCTGGCTTTCAAGTCCTAAATTAGACACAGACCACCGCATGAGATTTTTTCGGCTGGTGGTAATATGGACCTAACAATGACCTATATTGTCATCTATATAAGTATACAATATTACTATACAAAATTAAATTAAAACCGGGATTGTGAGATATTTACTTTTATTATGTGAAGCATTTGTACAAAATTTAAGAAAAATCCAATGAGCGGTTTTTGAATAATAGAAATACGTACTGACTTACGGAATAACAGACTGACTGACATAGAATTCATAGGACTATGTCGGCTTCGCCGTGAGTCCAACAATTCAGTCAATAAATAAATAAAAGCATACCATAGAATTAGCTAGAATTACAGCCTTTCCGTGACAAACAACACATGGAAGATATTTACCAATATTCTCAACAGATTCATTCCATTGTCCAAATTTTTTGAACAGTTTTATATTGAAACCTGCTTGACATTCAAAAATATTATATTTCTTCGGTATAGTAAAAATACCACCATTTTTATTGACACCATTAGCTTCTATCATCATTTGGTATGAAATCTAAAAGATAAATAAAATAATTAACTATTTTAATTATTATTGTGTCAGCTTTAAGGGTGTAGTATGTCACTTGTTAATGTTTAAAGGAATGGTTGTATGCCTAATAACTTACGAAACACTGGGGAACTAAGTAACATGGTCTTGATAAGTTTAGTTCTCTTAATATATTTTCCTTCCTGGCACATTCCACAGGAACATCCTCACATTATAATAATTTATGTGGCTTTTTACTATTTTTCAGGGACTAATCCTACACCTTGATACATGTAGCATCCTAGGAGCCTAAACAGGATATCTTACAATACAAAATTAAATAGTTAATTATCATTGTAGCCTGTCGGCTTTAACGTGTTGGGTGCCAATGCCAATGAGATATGTCGTCTTCCAAATTTTAGCTTGGCCCCACAAGGGTATACAGAGTCTTCTTTTGGCACTCAAAGTTTTTATGGTGTATAACTTTACCTTTTTTAAGGAATTAATTTAATTCAATAAATTTGAATTTCCTTTATTATGTATAGGTCAGAGAATAGAAGCATAATAATTTTTACTTCATTTCAAAATTATCACCTTTCCATAGCAAATGCATTTCCATTTGTTTAAAAGATTATATGAAGGGCACATGTAAATTATTTCTACTCCTAGTAAAGGTCAGGAAAATCTCACAAATCTTGCTTGAAAACTGGTTCACAATTGTAACTGATTTTACTTTAATAAACTTTGCCTGATATTGATATAATATTATTATTTTTTAATATTATTTTATAAATATTGGATTTTGTTTGGCTAAATAGACAGAACAAACCTCAGCTGGGTCATGATTTTTGATATCTTCAACTGCTTCCAAGATAGAGAAATCTTCATTTAAGAAATTATTAGTGGGTTTCCAACCAGCACTTTCAATAACCCAGTTTTGCGGATTAGCAATGTTTGCAACCAACGTCCACCCTCCACCAAATGAGTTTTGGTTACAGAATGTTTCAACTTTTTTTCCAGAAGTAAAAATCTCATATACACCACTCGGTAGGTCTGGTAAACGTGTTTTTAGTTCAAAACAAGACCTTGGTAATTCGATTGGTCCTTCTCGCATCCAATACCTTAAATTCAAGAAAACATATCAACTTGATAACCAGAAAATTAAATAATATAATAGAATATAATACTCTCAAATATTGATCTGTATTTTTTGTCTTTTGTAAGGAATCTGTTGACTGCTCAAAAACTTTATTTGTTAGACAGTTATCTCAAAACTGCTGTCACAAATTTGTTTTTATTGATAAGACTTTAAAAATCAAACATTCGAAACCTACTGTTTGTTGGTAAATGTGAATGACCGTTCTTACAAAACCCAATTATGTTTTTTTTACTAATATGTTGCTCGGGGTATTCAGTATAATTATCAAAAACAAGGCAAAAGATTTGATTTTACAATTCTCAAACAATGATATAATTAAAAACACAACAGTTTTAAGATAACTGTCTAACAAATAAAAAAAATGAATTTAAATAATTCCGGCAGTGGAAATCAGCAAATGCGAATACGATGTATTGATCCAAAGCTAACATCTGTGGAAAAATATAATTGTATTTCGTTGTAAATATTCGCATAAAAAGTTTATTTAGAATGCTTTTTATTTTGTTGGAAAAACTTTTTATGCGTTGTGTTATATTTTGTAAAAAGGAACATAAAACTTATGACATCATATAGCATAGATCAATGACATCACTGATCTGTATAAAAATATTTATTTTTCTTCTGACTGAACCAATTTTAGAGGTAGCGATCTGATTCTACCTAACAAATAAGTCGCACCATTGGTTGGGTTATGCCAGTATAAAACATATACTGAATTTATATCAGAAATGTAATTTAAAAACTTTGTCAAAGCAATGTGATGACATCGAGTATAGCTATGAGATATCATAAGTTTCAATTTCCCTTCACAAAATAATATGATATCTTGAGAAAGTAAACAGATTTTTCGAAGAAATAACATTTTTTGCATTAAAAATTATAACGAAATAAACAACATATAATATAACGTTTGGGGATTCATTAAACTTTTAGTTTGTAAAGTAAATTAATCATACCAGACATGAAGAGGCCATTCCATTTTTAGATTACCGTCAATCCACCGTGATGGATGTACTTTACTTGCGCTATCTAAAGCAAAACATATATAAGTTTTTACCTAATAAAATAAATTTCCTTACCTAATAGGCCATTTTCAATCTTTGAGAAGCGCGCTATAAAACGATGCAAATTTTTTTTCTGTAGACAGTCAGCATCTTAGATGGACAGCCAATGTTCGGCGGTCTGCACATCGCAAAATCCAGCTTCGTTAAATTACAATGGTTGCTCATCTTCAGCGGTTAGCACATGCCAAAATTGTATTCCAATTCATAACAAATTACCACAACATTATTTCACAAATAAATTTCCATCTAGACTCTGTAAATAATACTCTGATGATGACCTTTGCAATAAGGTCAATTTATCTTAAAAGTTAATGCAAAATTTAACTCTGTATAATGGCAATTCCACTTCAAAATACAATTTAAAAAGCTAAAATAACAACTATTTTTATGAGAAACTTAGGAAAAGCTTTAGTACTCAAATTTGGTTGTGCATTCCAGTTCAAAAATATGGTTAGCAGTTATTTAGTAAGTATAACGTGGCCGTAACATGCTGTAGCAAAAAGAACGTGTAGTACCTTAAGTGGAAAAAATTGTGTGTGGATAAAATTTACCGGTTTATATTGTTCTATACAAGACTATTCTTCTAGAACAATATAATTCCCAAGATCTATGAAATTAGATCTACGCAGAATTTTCTCCACTTAAGGGTCCTGAGGTATGACATTAAACTTAATGGGCAAGAGATGGTCATTAGCCTTGGTTGGCAAGTTCCCTACCGTGTAGCCCCAGGGTAAAAAGACCAGTAGGTTGCAGTAGGTTAGCGTAGGTAGCTAGGTAGGTTTTATTGCCATAAAATAAAAGTTGAAAATACAGTTACAAGCGATAATAAATAAAAATCACCTAAATAATGGCAGAGACAAATAAAGTTACTAGGTCCTTATTTCCATAATATCCCCTGTATTCGGTTCTAACAAAAAGGTAATAAAAAAGAAAGGGCATCCAGCTGTAAAAAACTTACTCCACGTCAAATTATTATAACTGTATGTAACCAATGATATCATGATAATGCTAACGTTTTTTAATAAACACTAATTGTTTATGAGGTGTTTAATGCAGAGCAGTTAATAAATGTTTATGATATGATGATAAGGTACAGTATTATCCAAATGTTCTTTTCATAGTAGTAAATAAAAATAAAACAAGCCCTGATGTGACTGATGGACTCCTGAAAAAAGAAATACTTAAATAAGATTTTAAAAATCGAGTAATCTGATTCACAGAGGCGTTTTGGGAATGTACAAAGGTATGATTGATCAATAACATTGCCCATACGCTTAGATTATTATTTTACAATACCAGTCAATGCATTTATTTCGTGATTTATACATAACTATATTTAAAATTATCCAAAATAGCCAAGCAGTTCTTAACCCTATTAATACTTGGGGGGGTCGAAAGTGCCCGCGGTGTTTTTCGTTGTCCTCAATTTTTTTCCTTAAACCCAATTTTAATGAAAAGTCTCTTTTTTGGGGAAATTTGCCCAAATTTGGGCAGGAACCCCCTTTATTGACAGGTGGGTCAGAAATTTCTAAATTACCTAATTCATGCAAAAAACACTTTTTTTTGTCAAAAAATTATTATTGGGTGTATGACGTCACTACTATGTGAACCCCAAATTTTTAAAAAAATGCTTTTACCTTAACATATAAACTTTAATACTTACTATAGAAAAAAAAATACATATTCATTCAACAACCTATACCTTTTTAAGAGATCTGCCAGGAAGGAAAAATATTGCTGAAGTCATTAAAAATAACGTCATATTTCAAAAAAATATTTTTACTAAAATGTTCATTAAATGTTTGTGTTCAACTGTGCAAAGTGTTAAGTGGATTGCTTTATCCAATCAAGTTATGAAGGGACCGAATCAGACACCCATTATTACACCAAAAAAAGACTAGTATTAATAGAGTTAAGATATAAGATTTTGAAAATCGAGCATTCTAATTGGATGAGAGCATTTTGTTTACGTAAACAGGTGTACAAAACATCAGTAATGTTGTCAATGCGATTATATTTTGGGTTTACATCATGATAAAAAAAATGATCAAAAACGGTCAAGCAATTTAAAATATATAAGATTTTGAAAATCGAGCAGTCTGATTGTCCTACAGCATTTTTTACCTAAACGAGTCATAATAACATTTTCAATGCGTTTATCTTATGGTTTTACGTTACCATATGAAAAATAAAATAATTTTCCGAATTAGTATTCTTACCAACAATATTAAGGTTTTGACTTTCTATAGAAATTTTTATATTTAGCGGTCAAGGACATAATTATGGTTGGGCAGCGGGTGGAAGCTCAATTTTGGCTGAGTTTGGAACACTGCATTTGGAATGGGTTTATCTGTCAAGAATCACTGGAGATAGCAAATATTCTGATAAGGTAAATTTCATTTTTCATTTTTGGAAAATACCGTCTGTAAATAAGTGATACCAGACCATTTATTGATCGAGCTACATGCATGGCTGTAGTAATTAACAACAAGTGGGGGAATAAAATGTTTTTCCGGAGAAAGACTTACGCTGTCGATAACTTCTATCAATATATGATTGTATAACTAGCAATTGGAGTGTTTGCAGCTACATGCATATTGTTATAGTGTTTTTAGTTAAACCAATTTCATTCATGTCCTCTTTAAAGGGAGTAAACGCTGTAAAAACAAGTTGGGCTCATATGAAAGAACTTAAATTTGTTTTTGAAAAATATTAAATGGTTCTCAAGTTATGCTCATTTGAAGGTTCTACATAGGTTAATAAGAAATCTATTTTGTGATATTATATTGTAAAATCCTGAAAATAAGCACAGGGCTTATTTTATTTTGTTGTCATTTTTGGTGGGCTTTTTTTCGGGTGGGCTTATTATCGGGATGATATTTGTGTCTAGAATTTCCTTGATATAATACTTAAGGATATTAAAACTCATAAAAACAAGCAATTAATCAAGAAAGACATCAATAAATATTATTTAGCAAAGAATACACTCATTATTTTTTTTATAGGAAACCGTCTATAAAAAACTTTTGTATAAAGTGAAACAAAATCTGAACCAAGAGTGGTAATTTTCATTGGGTTTTTGCCTGTTTTTTATGCTTATAAAATATTTCCAAAAATGAAATACACCCTGGGCTTATTTTAAGGATGATATTTGTGTTAAGAATCAGGTGGGCTTATTTTCGGGTGGGCTTATTTTCGGGATTTTAAAGTATTCTTCGCAAGATAATCAATTATGTATCTTCAACATACCTGATCAAAAATAGGCATAGAATCATCAGTTGGAAACATCCTCTGTACCGGAGCATTAAGAAACTTCCCTCCCTCTTTGCTCATTTTAACATAATCTTGTACGGCTTGCAACCAAAACCAAGTTGCATCACGTGCATTATAACGGGCGTGAGTACCTCCCGCAAGTAAGTTTGGAATTAGACCATGTCTCATGCAACCACCAAAAGCAAGCAATAATGTTCTAGAATAAATTTTAATTGAAAACCACTATTAATTACTGGTGATTAAGTTGAGTCATGTTAACAAGGGTGTTGGCGACGGGTCTAAGGGGACTTCAATAAATAAATTTCTTCCCACATCTTTGTCTGTATCCGTGATCACTCACTAACGAAATATAATTTTTTAATTTTTGTTTTATATCTACAATAAATACTTAAAATAAAGTATCAAATAAAAATTAATTTGGCCCTATAAAACCGGGGGAAGCGAAATCCAAGGTCTAAATATTTTTTTTTGATCATGCTATAAGGCTGAATTTTTTTGAGAATTCCTAAAAGTTAGTTTAGCCACCAACATCCAAAAATTGTTTGAAAAAAAAAAGTAAAACCAATCTTGGGGATGATCTAGCAATTATGCCGGGTTCGAATCTCCTAGATAACCACTTTTATGTTCGAATCTCCTCACTTTTTCATGGTGAAGCTGCCATCTAATTTCAGACGCGAAATTAGCAGACATTAGATGGTTTGTCCTCGTCCTTGTCCCAAATTTGTAATATATTTTTCGTATATAAAAAAAAACACACAAAATATATACCATTTTCCTTTCAAAACCATTAAAATATATTAAAAATACTTATTTTGACAGAATTTACAACCCTTAAAAAATCAAGCAAATCTTTAGCTTGGGTTAAATATGCTGACGTCATCAAAAAATAGTTATGCAGATTCCAAAAATAGCACTATCGAAAAAGAAAAGGTATAAAAATAAATGTGAAAGTTTAAATATTTGAAGTCTGTGATTAGGCTTGGGTAATGAGGGTCGATATTTATGAATATGTAATAGTGTCTTATAAACCATGACCTATACCTTATATTAAAATATTTATTTGAACAAGTTGCAAATATAGTATTAAAAATTGATTAAGTAATATACCTCGCTTCATCATGTCTTCCAGTAACTAGCAACGAACCTCTGAGTGATATAAAAGTATCTCGTCCCCAACATCGCATGAATCCACTAGAGAAATGGGGCAACCCGGCTGCCATGGTGATATTAACACCAGGGGAGTTAGGAACAGGAGGAAGAGAAGAGTGTTTCTCCACACCACACATTTGTACAGAACCCAATGCGAGCAGTTTCACTAGATCAGATCCATCTTGCACAAACCTAAATTAACATATATGACATCTTGCAATTCAGGATTTTTCTTCTATTTTGATATAATTTTTCAGGCAGCTCCTAGTTTAGAGGAAGGGAGTAAGACATCAATGTTTTTTTTTGATAACTTGCAATTTTAGCGATTAAGGAACTGTTTGTTATGGCAGAAAAGCCAGCTTGCTATCAGACAGTTTTTATTTTTAAATTAGGCTTAGCAAATGAAGATTAAAGCAGAAGTAGAAACTAAATTATACTAAAATAACACCGTCGCTATATCCTAAAATATCAGGCTTCACATGGGAGCTGGAGATGCTTGAACTTTTTTTGAGATAAATGCCTTTTGTGTTACTATTTTAAAGCATTAAATTAGGCTTAGCAAGTGAAGATTAAAGAAAGATCATAACAAGAATAATTTAGCAAAATCGAAAGCTTGGAAGAAGAATAAAAGAGCTTGAAAACGTTTTTTTTTGAAAATTCTTTATTGGTACTCAAGTTATACTAGTTTGAAGTGTATTCAATTATGCACAATAAATTTTATTTA
>JAUOBW010221433.1:0-12860 GCA_032360285.1 Lepidozona retiporosa | reverse complement strand
AGGATGATAGAGAATCATCCCTATTATCATCATGCAAAAAATTAAAAAAATCTGATGAACGGTTTTTGAAAAAATCTTAAAAAACCTCATTTTTAGGCCATTTTGGGCGTGGCCCGGGCCCCCAAGAATTTTTTCGAAAAATCCGGCTCTGTGACTTTTTTAGTTTTATCGTACTCTATCATCATGCAAAATTTCAAAAAAATCTGATGAACGGATTCTGAGAAAAAGCTGTTACAAACGGACGGAAGGACGGACGAACAGGGGTCATTTTATAGGATCCCCATCGGCGTATAACGCCGGGGATCCAAAAAATTATATTTAAAAACTTTATTATCTATAAAAAAGTGTTTATTTAGGAATTTTTGAGAAAGGAATTTTTGAGAATAAAAGATAGAGGATCAGTCAAGTTATTTCTGTATAGTCATAGGGAAAGTTAAAACAATTTCCCAATTGAATTAAAGCCTAAATTATTTAACTTGGATGAGATACAAATTATCATTTATAAGTCTATTGTACATAAGAGAAAGCGAGTCTTTATTAACTCTCTAATGTAGTTGATGATATAACAATATCTTGTGAAGATCTAAGAATATTATATAAACTAACAATAATTAACACTGTTTTATAATTTGTATTATATTTATCACTATTCATTTAATTTAATACGTAAAAATGAAAAATCGGCTATTAAACTGGTCTCGATTTATCACGAAAAAGTTATTTAAAGAATTTGAAGAGAGAATTTTACGGATTTTAAAATCAAAGGAATCAAAATAAGTTCAACAGGATTCCTAGAAATCAAGGAAAATAAGATATTTTTTTTTACCAAAGTTTGGAGGTATTATCGGATTTAGAGTGCGTTCACATGTAAAACGGGCATGAGTTCATCCATGTCTCCTTTGTTTAGGCCGTTCTGTTCACATTGATGAGTTTCATCCCTTCCTCACTTGCCAAGGTGAAATCTCATCCTGGGACGAGATTTTTAAAAATTACCATGTGAACGCACCCAGGTTCATTTATGAACTATCCTTCGGAAGCAGATTGATTAATTTTTAGATATAACAAACCACTAATTATAAAGTGTATCAAGTAAAACTGTTTTAATATAAACATCATAAAATTTTGTTTTCATAACAGAATCGTCATTTTTTTGCAGAGTATGTATTTATTTAAAAGTGTTAAACATATTAGTCCTAAGAGGTCACATACAATCAGAACATCAGGTAAGGTTAGAAGTTTATGGGGAAAAGTTGAAACCCAAACGTTTTTCAATATGCAATCGTGCTAAACGGCTAAAAATATATTTTCTGTTATTATTTTAAAATTCAATTAGGAATTTTACCTAGTAAGATCACAAGTCTTAAAAAAACTTACTTAATCAGAGCATGGTGTGTATCTATATGCCACAAGGCATTTGGAGATGGAACACTGTACTGTCTTCTATGAATAGCCTGTGCCCATCTTCTGGTAGTGCCTACAGGATCAATATGACGCAAAAACTCTCTGCACCTTTGACGTTGCAATATGATTGGCGGATTTCGTCGACTTAAATGGCTAAGAATCTCCCTAACACCAGAATTAGGGAATCTTAAGTTAAGCTCAGTTATTATTTGGGTGAGTTGACCATCTTCTAAGTTAGTGTAACGTTGATTTCCAGCTACAATGCCCTCTCTTCTGATAAAATTATACAGAGTATTATGGTGAATGCGTCTTCCAAGCAAGCCTTCTCTACCGATCTGTTTGATGGTAAATCCCATTTTAATCAAATGTATTAATTCCTCCTTAGGAATATCCAGGAATCTATTCCTTCTACCCAAGGTTGAATTAAACGAATGACTTATTTCATCCGATCTTGGAATATTTTGCAACAACAACAATACAGTGGTAAATTGTTCTTGAACACGTTGGACAGCAAGTGCATCTACATGAATTTCAATAGCTGTAAAATGTCTACGCAGAATACAAATTTCTTGTGTTGTATCTGTTATGTCAATTTCATAGTTTCCATGGTTTATACTTCGCTCGATCCCACCTAAACGCCTCTCAATCTGCCGAACAACATCTTCAATTGAAGTCACGTGATTTCGTTGTACTCTATCTGGCAGTGGAGCAACGCAAAGTGAAATAGATATTATAAAGAGCACCAATGCCATTATCCCATTCATTTTTACTAAAGAATAATTGAAAAATTGACAAAAACAAGCCCATGTGATACAAACTAATCTTGGTGTAAAAATTGGTTATACACTAATAAAACCCATTTTTAAACGCAAATATCAAATATCTGAGAATACAACAGAGTAGTTCATGCTAAAAAAATTCAAGGCCGAAAATGCTTATTTGTAAATTTGGGCCCAGTACAACCCTCTATTCTCATGCAAAAAATTTGAAGAAATTCAATAAACAGATTTTGTGAAATATTGAAAATACTTTTTAGCAAGGATTACATGATTTCCCACATTTTTAATGTTGCCCGGCCACCCAGAATTTAATCAACAGGTGGAAACGCGGATTTAATATATATTTTATAGTATCAAAACTTTATTTAGAATTTAAACAAGCAGCGCGAGTATGGACCCACGTATATATAGATTTTAGCAGAAAAAGAATTGTTGAGAAAACATCAAAAAATTATTAAAAATCTGATGTTTTGATGGAATCTGATTTAAAACGAAAAAAAAAAATATATAAAAAATAATGAACGGATATCGAAAAAAACAAGCTCTCCTTTTTGAGAAAATTGAAAAAATGCTGGTACTCAAAAACGAGAATTTTCGACAGATGTCGATTTGGGTCAAAAGAAGCCCCCTATGACCCTCTAACATCGTGCAAAATTTTTAAAAAATTATACAACCCTTATTGAGAAAATTAAAAAAATGTATTTTTTCGTGTTTTTTTTTTAATTTTTTCGATTTTTGGGGCCTGGTACTCAAAAACGAGAATTTTCGACAGGTGGTGGCCATATCGGTCAAAAGAAGTCCCATATGACCCTCTAACTTTATGCAAATTTTTTAAAAAAGTTAATGATTAGATTTCGAGAAAAATTTAAAAACGTTGAAAAAACCCCATTTAGGGCAAATTTAGCCAATTTTAGGGAGACGAGAATTTTTTCAAAAATCCGGCTCCGTCAGTTAATTTACCTTATTGAACAGTAGGCTTATGCAAAAAATTAGAAAAAACTAATGAACGGATATGGAGATCTAGCACGGAAGGACAGACGGACGGACAGGACTGACTTCATAGGACTGTGACTGCGTGGGTCCAAAAAGATATCAAGTCAAAGACATGATTTCACAACGAAGAATACCCTATTTATGGGTATATTTGGGCCCAGTAACCTCAACAAAGTTTTCGACAGGTCAAAAGAGTCCTCTATCCTCCCGTCATTTTGGGCGTGGCGAAAAGGTGAATTTATAGGACTTCTGATCATCTAAAAGCCAGGGGCATAAAACGAAAAAGGACCATATAGGTTATCAAATAATTGAAAATGAAAATTGCTCAATATATTCTTAAAGCTTTTGAGGTATCATTCAACTTAATTTCCTTAAACGGTTTGGAAAATTTAAGCTGAAGTAAAGGGGCTTGGAAGCCCCTCTCGAATCGGAATACGAATTTAACAACAGATTCTCGTTTTAAAACTAAGATCACAATAATGTCTTATTTTCGTAAAAAAAGTTTGAGACTCGAACACTTAAAGAATTAAAACTGGATTTAATAATCCGGTCCTAATTTAATGCTGGCCCCTTTTTCAAAATTCAAATTACCACCATTAAATTGCAGATGAATTAATTGAGTCGTTTTGGAGAAAAAAAATGCACACATGGACGGACAGAGATGAATTTAAAGGTTTCTTTTAAAACTATCGTTCAGGAACGTTGGAAAATATATTTACAATAGCTTTTAAAAATAAACTAATTTAAACCAACAAACTAGTAAAATCTAGAAAAAGTAAAATAACATTTTCTTTTTTAATAAGAATATACAAAATCTAGAAAAAGTAAAATAACATTTTCTTTTTTAATAAGAATATACAAACAATAATAACAATAAAAAACAAGCACTTGTCTCTTTCAATTTTAAGGTTTACCAGCCTCCCCCCCGGACAGCCCGGGGGTCAGATAATTTTTTTTGAGAATTTCAGGGGGCTGGGAAATAAGTATTAATGAATTTTTTGGGCTGGGATTATAGAAATGAATAAAAAATCCAAAATATAATCATGTGTTTTAGAGGAAATTTAGGGGAACGGGAACAAAATGTTGTGGTGAATGTCCGGGGGAAGGAAAAAAATTGGTGGGAAAAATTTTTTGGTGAATGCACTGGGTTGTCCAGAAGGGCTCCCTAACCTTAAAATTAAACCAGACATTAAATACTAATAGGCCTTTGAACTAATAATAATAACCAAAACAAACAAATAAAAAATAACAAAAAATCAGCACTAGTTTTTCAATGCTACGAGTAACTTTAACAGTCAACCTGCTTTCTGATATTTATACCTATGAACTTTTAGACTTGCTTACTTATCTTACTTGTTTAAAAAACGTTAGAGGTTTTCGAGATTATTGACAAAAAATATGATTTTGGCCATATTATGCCCGTTTTGGGCATTCACGAAATATTTTTATTAGTAATCACCACCTACCACACTAGTTAATGTAACACATTATTTTCTAGCTAAATGCAAACTATTAGCAAAAATATTAACGTGGTTTTGGAGATAATTGGAAAACAAGATTTTGGGCATTTACTGTCTGTTTTTGGCAGGCCTAGGTGGGTCTAATATACTTTTTTTTAGGATATCACCGATACTTATTTATGCAACACATGGTTATATAGCTACGTTCAAAATATTAGCAAAATCGTTGAAGCAGTTTAATTGGTAATTGGTAAAACTTTGATAAACACCCATATGCCATTTGATGAAGCATACTATTTTTTAACTTCAGGCAAAAGAATAGCAAAATCTTTAGAGCTGTTATTCAGGGGAAAAACGGAAGCACACACGCACATACAGAAAATACTGAATATATAGGACCTTCCCCTTTGGGGGTCCAAAAAGATATTAAAATTTGCAGATTTTGCAAAAGCAATTTAAATTAAATTTGTTTATAACAACTTTAATTTAAAAGAGTTCAAACCTTTAGTTTCTTTCAATTCCCTTGGCAGATGATTCCATACCACGAATCATCTGACATAGGGTCGTCGGAAACTAGAAATTTAAGCATATATATCCCCTCATTAATTCCTGGTCTACGAATTTGAAAGAGTACAGTTGACTCATGAACACAACGTTTAAATAATTTTGTGATTTGAATACTTCGAAGGTCTACTTCTGAATAACGCTTTAGTTTTGCAATTTTCTTTAAAACATAAACCACTGATATGTGGTAGAAAGTTAAGTTTTGAATCAATTTTGACTACTAAGAGAGTAACAACATCACTGTGTGCTATAGTTTAATCACCTATAACGATGATATGAGTATTAGCAAAATTAAATATTTAACAATAATGGATTATATACATAAGATCATGAATGAAGATGTTAAATAAGACAATAATTATTACTGGATCCCCAGAAATTATCAAAATCGGTCACACCATTCTAGAGATAAAATAATTTGAAAAACAAGACACGTATTGCTGTGTGTCTCTCTTATGTCTTTTCAGATTTATTATAAAACAACGTATAATGCAAAATTTTCCAAATTTAGAGGATTCCTAAAAATAATAGGGCATGCGAAAAGTAATTTTAAATTAAAATTAAAAGAACAAAAATTAAAGGCGCGCAAAAATTAAAGGATTTAAGGTATATATATATATATATATATGTATATATATGAAAAATAAGAATGTTATTTTAGGCTATTATGGCAATTTTATAAGAGCTTGTTATGGACGAACAGACAGGGGTGATTTTATCCCTATTGGTGTGAATTCTGGAGATCCAATAAGTAATAGTAAATCAATTAAAAAAAATTTCCACTAAAATTGAGTGGAATATAAATGGTCTAGGTTATAATGTAATAGACTGATAAATTATGAAGTATTTTTATCCAAGAACCACAATTTATTTCTTCATACAAAAAATGTATCGCAAAAATAAATCACTACAAAATGCAGGGTAAATTCTAGGAGATAAATATTGTTTGATATTTTCTCAAAAGATCAGACAATGCAATCAATAAAAACGGTATCATTATAATTTCCTATAATTAGGCATACTGGTTTTCTCGGAGCTGCTCATTCTAAAAAAGCTGGGGTTTTTGGGGCACGCTGTTACCACCCTGATGGGGATTGCCGTATTACATTTTTTGACATTCTATTGACCTAAAATACGTTTTAATTCACTTTATCTTTATTCTTAAAAATGTTTGATTTTAAATTCAGGCTAAAAATTTAGATATCAGGACAAAATAACATCTGATAAAAGATGGCGTGCAGTCCAAATTTCCTAGCACACATTTTTTTGAGTTTTGCAATAAATTTATAAAGACTATCAATTTTTTTTAAAGACTTCTCCGAGTTTTTCCATTTCACTAAAAAATAATAACCCAAAAGTGATTTAATTAAAGGCCCTATTTTTTGACAAGAAGTAAACAAAGCATATTTGAGTAAAATGCTCCTAAGCAGTGTTTATCTACCTAAGGGGTACTTATTTTCTCGGGTACAAATTTTAGCGAATTTTTGCGAAATTTAATATCCGCAAAAAAAGTTTTAATCGACCATTCGCAAAAATAAATACCCGCGAAAACAGTTTCAAAAGACCATTGGCGAAAATAAATAATTTTTATTTTTTTTCTTGTCTTTTTGGGGTAAATAAAACTATAAAAAACGTTTTGTGTCTTTCTGATTTTAGTGAAGACAGAATGTCAAAAAGCTTGGTTGAATTACTTTAAATGCAAAAATAAAAACCTGCAAAAGTTCCTAATAATAGGCATTCGCGAAAATAAATACCCGCGAAAAATCCCAAAACTGCTCATTCGCGAAAATAAATACCCGCAAAACACAATTTTTTTTTACTCGCGAAAATAAGTACCAGTGAAAATTAGTACCACTAAGGTATATATTGTTTTGTGTTAAAGAATTAAAACTTTTGTATAAATAAAATTGTCATTATAAACGTATTGACAATCTCAATTAAGCCATTGTTGTCTCGCAAAATACAATATCGAACAACAAGAAAATTCATTGTGATACAACTTTATTTAGACCTATACAAGCACAGAAACGTTTTTATTTTATTTTGAACAGATATATTCCAAACCTCTATGGTTTCTCTTCACTGTTTAAATTTGAAATATATCTGTTCAAAATAAAATAAAAACGTTTCTGTGCTTTTATAGGTCTAAACAAAGTTTTATCACAATAAATTTATTCAATTTATTTAGTAAGTCTTGGAACCAAATCAAAGCATGTGCTAACCAATTAGGAGATTATATTTGCTCACACACTATATAATATAATTATAGCTTTAGATGAGAGATTAAGTCTTTAAAGTAAGTGTCCCACATTTAGATGAAAATGCATCAATATAATTGTAATTTCATTCAAAACTAAAATTAAGTTAAAATATTGGCTTAATGCTACTTATACACTTGAAAAAGATATGCAGAATAAATATTTTACCTATAGCACCTTTTTGCCTTATAAAGAAATTCACATTGCCCTTCCAAAATCGGTAACATTATTTTTTAAGCAACCCTTTGTTAATGCATAATTCGCTTGCAGAAAGACAAAATATGTTGGTCTCACCTCATACATATTATACCAAGTCGAATCGTCTCCAAATATGACAATTACATAATAAATTATCAAGTGTTAAACATAAAGCATTATAACTTAAAAAGAATCGTGACAAATTTAAGGTAACGCTACAGGTGCTAGCAGTTGGTATCATAAGTTCTTCAACTGTTTGTCCATTAAAAATCACACTTAATTGAAATCCAAGAGGTATTATTTCTGATCCTGAAACAAATTTCATCAGAATTGAGGCTTTTTTAGAAGTCAATCCTTGTATATAGCACTTCAAAAAATCATACACTTTTTCCTCAAGAACTTTAACTTCCTCATCTTCTGAAAACGATGGATTAAGTGCCGCCAATAGAGCGTCAGCACCTGGCGCAAATGAATTGATTACTTCAATAAATTCTTCTTCAGTTAATTTTGAAAATAATTGCATTGACATATCAGTTTTCAGGTTTGAACAATAATAGTAAGGAGACGTTATTAGAAGATGTCTTGCAACATTGTTGATGACATTAGCAGCGTTAGCCACTGTTGGCATAACGTCAAGACCTTTATTGGAAAAATAGTTTGCAAGTTTTAACTTGAATTCGTCAGTATACACTGAAGTTGTTATGCATTTCTCAATCAGCACTCGTTCAGAATCATCCAAACACGATAAATATGAACTGTATACAAATTTATCTGATGGTTGTATCCCTGTCAGCAGAAAATACAAAACAGCAGGACACAAGAAAATTGGTAGATAATCGGCAATTATAAACCCATGTACCAAAATACGGCCGAGTGCTTTAAGATCATCTATATTAAGTGTGTTCAAAACACTTATAGATAAATGAGAATAATTTGAACCCTGGCAAAACTTATTTTTAACTTCTCCCCAGAATATCGAAAAAAATTCTCGGGAGACACCAGCCATATCATCACCCATCTCATCTTCAAAACGAACGTAAATCTTTGTCAGCATACTTTCATTAGTTCTGTACCATTCCAAAGTCTGTTGGTAAATTTCTGTTCTTTTAACAAGTATCTGTTGCGTAGTAATGAAGGTAGACTGAATCCTAGCTTTTAAAGACAGAAGGCCGTCTCTGCCTGACTCGACATCATCTACACGAATAATGGTTGGTTCTTCTGAAGCCGATGACTCGACATCATCTACACTAATAATGGTTGGTTCTTCTGAAGCCGATTGGGGTGATACTTCAGAAATAGAGTTGGATAATTCAGATACTGTATATATTGTAGCACTAGTGTTAGTAATTTCTTGAGCAGGGGTTTGGATACGGTGTGGTGATAATTCCAAGGAGGATGGTGTTAATGAAGATACTTGAGGCATAAAAACCTGATCATTATCAGACTCATTTGTGTCTGCGTTAGTTGGTTCATTCTCACGTACCTCGTGATCATGCAAAGGTGCAAACATATTACTAAGAGTGGCTTGAAACTGTCGATTACGTTGATGTCTTGTTTGCCCTAAAGCATTGTCATTTGAGATTAGAATTACACCAAAATAGCCAAGATCTTTAATATCAGATGGGTTAAATATTTGTATTTGTTCAGGTCTCTTTTTCCTGTTCATTCTATAAAAGTAGAATGGTCTCTGTACATCTAGTTTTTTGAATAGCTCCAATATCCGAGCATGGAATTGTTCATTTGACAAGGATAATGCTAGTGACATAAACTTTGGTGATCTTGTTGTGTAGTTATAGCACTCCCCAGGAAAGCCTGTAAAAGCAAGAAAAATAATAAAATAAACACATAAAACCATTTAATAAACCTTATTTCAAGGGATCTCAAAGTACTCTGTAAACATTTGCTCAAGAAGAACTATAATTAATTCTGGACACAAGAAATCGAATATTCAAGCTATGTAATCTTAAACTAATGTCCCACCTTTATCAATGTTAAAATGCATATTAGATTGTAACAGTTTTCATCGCCTATTTTAAGTTTTTCTTTTGAAATTTTTCTTTTCAGATTAGTTTTTTAATGCTTTAACATGGTTTCAACGCATCCAACACCTGTACATTCCCTTTCAACACCTGTGTATGAAGTATTATAAGGAAAGGTTGTCCATATATATATAGTAACACATTATAATATATTTGAAGGAAGGCATCTTGTATGAGAGTAAATATATATATATATGAGGGTTATAACATCAGTTAATACGAATTCTATCAATACTAAATTATTTATTACATAGAAATTTTCGTTGGATTTTAGATACCAACGAAGATTTCTATGTAATAAATAATTTAGTATTGAGAGAATTCGTATATTTACGAGAGATAAAGACAAAGGCATGAGAAAGTTTTTATTTGTATTATTAGATTTTTATATTCTTTTGTATTTTTTAGATAACCATTGACTGAAATTTTGCTGTTAAACTACCAAAATATACTTTGGTGATTATTTTCTTCAAAATAGAGAGCTCAATAGTTAGAGCATTGTATAAATTTGTGAATTAAAATGAAAAAAAAACACAAATTATTTCGTATTAAAGTTCCATATTCTTTTATTTTTACACAATGATCAGCGAATAACAAAAGTATTAAAAGTAGAAAACGTTATAAAACAAGTAAATCTAAACTGGACCCACGGAATTTAAAATTATAGATTATGTATCAAATAACCTAAAAAAACAAAGTCCTTTAAAAATGACAAACATGCTACAACAAATCGTCCTAAAGTCTTTCATGCAAATAAAAAAAAAAAAGTTTTCTAAAAAAAATTCATAAACATTTTCGGTCCTAAAATTACCATATTTGGGCTCATTACCGAAAAACGAGAATTTTCGACAGCTAACCATATGGCTCAAAAGAAACCCTTTATGATACTCTAACTTCATGCAAAATTTGAAAATACTCAATCAAAATGCGGGGGTTTAGTTCAATATTTCAATATGTGTGCGGATCACGATGAACGTAAGATTAATTATCAATGGCCTTACACATCTTTGAATTGGTTTTGCAAGGCAAAAATTTCCTGAGTATTTTCCAAGATATCGTTAGATTTTATTATCTTCCTTTAGATTCCAGTACACACTTGATAATGATGTATCGTGACGATATTTTTCTATTGTTATAGATTTTTTATCAATATTGATCTAGAATATATACACACACATATATAAAATATTTTTTTTATAAGAAACAGATCTAAAAGAAACTTAGAACTAGATGCTCTAAAATTTTAAGAAACTGTTAGTAGTAACTTGTAAATCGTTAAGGTGGCAGTACACCGATCACAGATTTTTAACTTCAAATTTTTCAAAAAAAAAAATTTTGCTTGAAATTAATATTTGGCCTTTTCTGAGTATCCCTTTAAAATTTTTAGGTGAAAACATGATTAGAAATGTTTTAATTATTAATATTATTTTTTTTATGTTCAAAGTGAACAAAATAGCGTTTTTGGGTGTTTTCGAGGGCTCATAACTCGCGAATTAGTTGCAATTTGAAATTCTGCATGCGCTAATTCGAAAGAACACAGTTTTTTTAGGTAAGGTACAAATTTTCAGCCTGGTCGTCCAAATAGATCCCGAGATTTCTATCAGCTGTATATCGAAAAAATGAAAAATGCTCCATTTTTCTTCAAATTTTGCATTTTGACGTTGATTTTGATAAAAAAGTGGACATATATAAGCAAAAATGGATTCTGATGCTCGATTTTATTAACTAGTTTATGCCTTGAGTACATTAAACAATATTTTTAAAGAAAAAAGGTATTTTATAGTCGACAACATTTGTTCTAACTCAGCGAAACATTTAAAATCTTTAAACGCGTTTTTCTCAGTTTCGCGTTTCAGGGGGTAATTTTACGCCGCAGAAGATTACAAGAGTTCTATGTGTCCAAAAATTCCGAAATTTTGTGTGACAATGTCTTTTACTATTATTAATGTTTTGAATGAAATAAAAAAATAAAAAAACAATTCCAGGGGGTAAAATTTTTTGGAATTTTACCCCCTGGAAAAATCATTTTCAATTTTTTTTTTCATTCAAAACATAGAATTTATTATTTGTAACCGCTTCCTTCAAGATTTAACTCCGCACGCCATTTAGTTCTCTTTAAAAATTATGCAGCGTGAAATCGCAATATTATTTAAATTACCCCCTGACCGGTAACAATAAGATTTTTTTTTTTTTTTTTAATTTTGGTACTTTAATATTTTGTTCAGATGTATGCAAAATTTCTATTTCCAGTTAAATAGACTTTTGGAGTTAACTTAGTTTTAATTTTAAAGATTGTTTTTCCATGATCGGTGTACCTTAAATTTGGTGGACAAAAAAACTCTAAATTTGACGGAATGTAATATGGTGGATTTTTATAAAAATTTAATTTTCTTCCCGCCAAATTACCTCTAAAGAATTTAAAAATCATTACAAAGGTGGCGGAAATCACTATTACGAAAATAATCTTACATGATTATTTTCTATAAATAGAAAAAACAGGTAAGGATTTCTAAAGGATGCCATGAGGAATTGGATCGCGCATAATAAATCAAGAATCTTTAGTTTTTAATGCAATGATAGTACGTTTTAAAATGGTATCTAGCGTGATAAACTAATTCACAACAAACACAAGTTTTAGACTAGCATGTTTAAAACATAGAAATACAATTTTTCAAAATGCACTTTTAAGAACACCTTAAAATTAAGAACATAAGAACGAGCCGGTGCTTAGTTTGGAGATTCATATGGATAATTTAATTAATATTAAAATAATTTATTCCATAATAATATACAACAAGTAACATTTTAAAAAAACAATCACTTTTTTCTATGTGATAATTTAATTGATGTTTTAAACCTTTTTTCTTGATTATTTGTTGAAAATAATCCTGCAGCATAATTTTTAACAAAAATAAGAACACAATTCCGAAGTATAACTAGAGGGCGCTAGTGTTTGCTGGAACATTATTACAATGAACAAAATTAAAGTTTAGACATTTTTTATAATTACGCGCAACATATAATATATAGTCTCTAACAATAATATGATATTCTCGTTTCGTTTACACATGAAACATAACATTTGCTAAGTTTAAGGTGGCCCTTAACCCAGGCCCCCTAAATTAGCTAATATTGACCAAAATCAGTGATAAAGCAACATATGCAACA
>JAUOBW010221211.1:0-12867 GCA_032360285.1 Lepidozona retiporosa | reverse complement strand
TCATATCATTACAAAGAAAATTCAATAAATCTTACTTATCCGACATTACTCATGACGTCATTCCATAATGGCAGCAAATGAGCAGAAAATTTAAATATATTTTTTTGACAGAAAATACACTCGACTATAAAGATGGAAAGTTTTAAGGCGTCACCATTAATAGTTTCGTAGATATTAGCGTTTAAATAAGTGTGGGCCTACTAGGACCCCCCAGCCCTGGGAACTTAAAAAAAGCCCAGTCTAGGTAGGGTTAAGGTAGTGTTCTCTGATATTGTTTTCTTTTTGAATTACCTTCCGATACCATTTACCAACACCCATTCCTTAGAGTGCACTCTGGTAACAACAACAGTGTTAAAATTGTATTTTCACTAAAGAGTTTACTCTATTTAATAGTAGTTTTATTACAACTTATCAGTGAATTTATATATCTTTATAACCTTTATTTCTATTACAAAGTTATAAATTTCAAGTTATCTCACAAAATTTTAGTAATTTTGTAACAAAAATATTATATTATAATTATTATAAGTTTTAGTATTACTATTCGTTTTAAATATTAAGATTTTATTGTATCTCATTGCAATTTTCCTTTGAAAATTCATAGTAAGTTTGTAACAATTACTGCAATGTCTTTAACTAACTGTTAGTACCTTAAATGCTCGATTAAGCGCCCAGGGCGCTTATTTGAAATTTCACTTTTTCAAGGGGTGCTTATTCGAGAGGGGCGCTTATTAAAAAATCTCATTTTTTCGATCATTGCAAAAATTTTCATAAACAAACACTACCGTATTTCGTTAAAATAGATGTCTAGGGCTTATTAATTATAACCTCAGATCGTTTTTATGTTAAAGTTCAGCTAGTGTTAGTTGCAGACAAGACTTTGCTTTTGAATAAATACTTTTCGTTCTTCCATATATTCAAATAAGCGCCCCCCTTAGTGTTAATAGTGTATTCAAATAAGAGCCCCCTGGGCGCTTAATCGAGAAGGGCGCTTATTAAAAGAGGGTGAAAAACCTCCGAAAAACTCCTACATTCTCCTAAAATTTTTTTCCAAAAAACTCCTTAAATTTCCTAATTTTTCAATATTGCTTTTTAATTGTTAAAAACAAAGGAGTAACAGCAAGTTAGGTCAGTCACCATGTTTTGACTAAAAAGTATTACAATTTTACTATTTTTTGTTTTATTAAGACTTTTCATGTTCTATGGCTCCGTTAGGTACCTCTTGACATAATATTAAAAAAAAAACACCGTTATCGGTGTTATATCGAAGAAATTATAACCACATTAATGATTTTATTTTTAACCCTATATCAACCGGGCGATTTCGATCTTGCTATTTCCGGGGGGGGCGGATTCCGCCCCCTCCATAACTTTTGAACGGCAAATGTTTTATATTAGATATTTTGCTTAGTAGTATGCTAAATTTCACGTATTTTCACATAATCATGACGTCAAAATCATCCCCAAAACGGGCGATTTACTAATTTTTTTCCCAAAATTTTTTTGTTGTCGATAAGTCAACTAAATTTTGATAATTCTAAAAAAATTTCAGCATTATAGCATAATCCAAAAAAAAGTTATTTAGAAAAAACCTCGAGGGGGCGGTTTCCGCCCCCCCCAGGTTGAAATAGGGTTAAACAGGCCGTTACTTTTTTACTATTTTACTGTTTTCTATTTAAACAGTTATATCTTTATCTTTGTTTGTCGAAAAAACACGGGACCTCCAGAATTTGAAAGTAAAGTCGTTCGATCTAAGATTCACAAGTTTCTAAGCCGATAACCCTACATGCCGGTATGTAGTGGCAGTTTACTTTTGAAAAATGCAAATGTCCACAATTGGCCATTTTGGTGTTTGATATTTATGAACGCGTCCTAATCACAAACACCTTGGGGCCTCCTAAATGGGACATTTTTGGCTCAAAATTTGCATTTTTATTTTGTAAAGGTTATAACTTTAGATAATCCAAATTGTGATCAGTGGGTCCAGTCTAGTTCGGCTTATTAATTTTACACTATCATTATTACAATTTTATTTATAGTCAGTAGTGTACTATTTTCTAGAATTGCTGTGACTGGAGCCAAGTTAGATTTATCACACATATACTTTTTCTTTAGAAGCAGTGTTCTAAATTACGGACTTTGGGATCAAATTCGTGTTGATCATGGAAATGAATTTGTTTTGTTATGCCATGTTCAAGATTGTTTGCGTGATGCTCGATACAACGTTAGTAAAGACCCAGTTAAAAGATCGAAATCAACTGATGTTAGTATACTTATTGAAGTGTTATTTTAACTTTGACAATATGAGCCATTCTAGAAAAAGTGTGACTTTTTTGGCTGTTCACTATCATATTTTATGAAGCTCAGTGATTATCAAATATGTTGTTGCGGTTTATTTTCGGCCCATCTGATGGATATAAACAGGGCGTATCATCGCCTGTAAATCATGTTTTGCCTGTTTGACTGATACTTTCATTATGATTTTTCCTGGGGAACCAAACAAAGATTGCTTGTTTTTAGATGCTCTAATTGGTACAGTTATATTGCTTATCATTTAACATCCAAATTTATTTTATAGAACCATGTTATTGAAAGAATATGGGTAGAAGTGAATAGCCGGGTGAACTATCCTATAAAAAAAATAATGAACAAAATGGTTGAAGATGACACTATAGACATGAGTGACGAAATAACACGTTTTTGTGTTTCATCAGTTTTAATCAAAACGGCATCGAGCGGCTTATCAACATTTGTATCTTCATGGAATCACCATAGGATCCCAGGTATATTATTCAAAAATAATAGATTAAGTCAGAAGGTAAAGTTTTGTTGCTTTAAATGAACACCTCTGACAGGCTAGTGATTTAACCAAAGTTTTAATTTGAAACAATCACAGGAAGCTTTTTTTTTAAATAGATGATTTTGTAACATCTCTTTTTAACCCTGGTCTGGAAGTTCTTTTGTCTCTCTATTGTTTTATTTCACGATCTTGCGTTCTATATAAAAATGAGTCACGTGATCAATGTACTTGAAAAACAAACATTTTAATAGCGCAGCATTAATCATTTCTATAGGCGATTTGCCTGATTTTTAAGTAGAATTTTTAAACGGTGCTTACTTAAACGGGTACCACTCGGATAATTTTGAGCAATCCGTTTAAGTAACAAGGAATTTTATAAGAATAAATGATTATTTGTTGATAACAGAAATAATTTTTTTAATAGCTTAATTCGTTCTCACGTTATAGTTAAGCTTGGTTTCCACCAGTGCGATAACCCTTATCGCACTCATTTTGGAGCGATAAGGCAGTGCGATAAAATTTTATCGCACAAAGCAGTTTTGAGTGCGATAATGTAACAATACTTTTTCGCCTAATGCCTGTCTATATTACAAGAAAAACATGCAAACTGTAAAAATATATATTTTAATAAAATTCAAATTTCCACGTGCAATAAATGATGCGATAAATTATTGTTTTAAAAAAGATGCATGCGGAAGTAATAAAACTGGAGCGATAAGAGCTGCGATAAATATCAAAAGTTTTTATATTTATCGCAGCTCCTATCGCACTGAAAATTAAGGTTATCGCGCAAAAGAAGTAACGCAGCATAGCTTCCACCAGTGCGTCGAAACCTTATCGCACACTGCGATAAGGGTTATCGCACTGGTGGAAACCAAGCTTAAGTTAAAGTTTAAGTCGGAACAATATTATCACACCATTGTTTTCAATTTTACGTCATCATTGTATATCTACAAAATATATTTGTAAGATAATAACATTTTTTATATTTTTTTATCCTAATTATTTATCGATGTTCTTATCTTTCTATAGTAGAGTTTGTTCATTTTAAAAACAAAAGTTTAGACTTTTTCTTACCTCATTGCTTCATAAGTTTGGAGCAAGATGCAAAACAATGTCTCTTCCAGCTATAAATTCGGTGATTCGTTAACTCTGCCGAAATTTCACATAAACTTTATTTACTCTGTCGAAATTTCACATAAACTTTATTAGTCACAAATTCTGCATGGGTCTAATTTGCAGTTTCCAGCTTTTTTGATTGTTAGGCCCGGGATTCCAAGTTGCGCTTGTTAGATGAAGTAATCATCAACCAATATTTTGGCGTTTTTCAGATATTTACAATAGAGTATAAGTTTCCTTCTGTGACAGAGAGGGATTGTTTAAATTAGGCATATTTATTATTCATGTTACTCATCCAACTTTTCATTCATAAAAATTCTTACTTCTAATTTTAGGAAAAGGCATTCCCGACGAGATTAAGAGTGGAAAGGATTACACGGTAAAACTTGATCCGAGTAATCTGATGACAGTAGAACAAGCTGTGGCACATTTTGAAGCTTATAGAAATGGAGCATTGACGTTGTTTCCAAAATTTGGATTTGATCCTTTATCTGGCGATGATGTGAAATTTAATTTAAGAGAATCAACGTTTGGACAATATTTCAATTATAAGCAGTTGTTTGAAAGTGCGTTGGGTAACGGAGAAACATTAAAACGGGCTTTGTTATATTATATTGAATTGACCAATTTTATTGCCTAATTATTGTGAATCATAGTGCCACCGTTTTATTGGTAATCTATGTAAGCGCGTAAAAATTGTTGACGTGATGTATTTCCTAAATATATTTAAATTTCAGTTCAGGGCCACCATGACAAATCGTTCGTACAAGAGTTAGATTTTTTCGTAACTGGCTATGCAAATTTTATTAAATTGAAAAGTATGGATTGTACCTTGAAAAATAGTCAAATATGGAATTTATTTTTTTAGATACAGGAAGTTTAGTAAAATGAAAGGTGGGGGACCATCTTATTTAGTTTATACTTGGTATATTAGTTGAACAGAGCATAATTAATAAGCTTGAAATTATTTTAACCCTGTTTTTGACCCACCGACAGAGGAGGTCGATTATGAACATTCACTGGCATTTGTCTGTTTGGATTTATTCTGAAAAACCGATCATTGAATTTTTCTGAAATTCAGTATGGAGGCGTAGTACCATAACAAGCCGGAACTTGTAAAAATTCTTGTTTTTTGGTTCTATGCCTATTTTCGCCGCAAAACCGATCTTTTCCCGAACTGCTAATTCGCGAGATTAAATCAACGCGAAATATAACAAACTGTTGACTCGCGAAATTAAATCCGAAAAAATTGCGATATTTTAAGCTCACGAAAGTTAATCCGATTAAAGTATTAGAGGTCCATAGAAGGAATGACTAGGGCCTCGACGGGCCGTTTAGGGGGATTTTCAAGGCCCGAAAATCACTTTGACCATTTCCTCCAAAAACGGTTTGACCGATTTGGTTAAAACTTTCAGTGGAGCTTTTATTAACTATAAAAGAAGATATCATTTAGTTCAAAATCGATTAACTTTACAGATTTTTATGTTCAGACTTTTAATAAAGCTTATAGTAAATATATGTAAGAAAAGTTTTTTTATTAGTATGGCGGGTTATTTTGGGGTCTTTCCTAGGGAGCCTGGGGCCTAAACGGGCCATTTCAGGACCCAAAAATCAAGTTTTGGTCTTTTTCTTCAAAACTATTAATTGAAGCATAGTAAATATAAGACATTAGTTTAGTATGCCGGCTTATTTTGGGCTCTCCCCCAGTGGGCCTTGAGCCATTTCGTGACCCTAGTAAATAAAAAAGTTATTTTTTATTGGGGTGGCTTATCTCAGCTTTCTTCGTGAGACTCAAGCTTAAACGGGACACTTTGGAGCCTAAAAATCATGTCTGTCATTTTTGAAATAAAAAACTTTTGCTACTTATATTTGTAAATAAATCTTCCAGGGTCCACTACATGTCTATTTATTTTTTGTTCTTTTTTTCATTCCGTTATACACTAGAACTCATGTAATTCGAAACTTCCGGCGACCGAAAAAATTCTTCGAATTATATATGATCTTTCGAATCAGATGAGTTGCATTTTTTGGCTGGTTTTCTGAAGAAAAAAATATAAAATAGGTGTTTTATATTTTGTCAACCATTATAAGGTTTACAAACTATTGGAGTTAATTAGTATTTTTTATGCCTAGTCTTGTAAATTTTATTTCAATTTTAAAATAATTACTACTACAACGAGTACATTTTGCTTTATACTACTTAATGTCACAAACAATATATTTTAAAACCTAATAGTCAGGACTGTGCTGGCGCTAGAGACAAATCTCTGTTTGCGTGATTCCTTTTTTCCCCATCAGAGGATTATATTTACTCCCACAGCATTGATTGTCGATGAACAGTGATATATTGTTGTATAATCGAGGCATATACATAAAAATATAATTTTCCATCAAGTTATCCAAGAAAATAAATGAGCGAAAATTGACAAGTTAACCTAACACAAGATAAGTTTTAGGCTAATTTAATTGATATAGGGGTCTTTTGGGTCTCTTTTTCCAAAGTACATGTAGAAAATGGCCGATTTTATAAAAACCTGGGTAATCGAGGCAAATAGGGTGTATAAATTTACATAAACGAAGTATTGTAAGTAAGTATTTATTTCGTCAAAAACATTCAACATAGAAGGAAAGAAATATAATAATATAAATATATACTTGACAATAGGAGTACTAAAGTAGAAATACTATTGGCAAATTATGTAATAAAAGCTATAAGAAAAAAACTAGTAATAATAATAATAACATAATTATAATAATAAAAAATACAAAACTATAAATGACGAAAATAGACACAAAAATTGTTTGTCAAAACAATATTTCCATTGTGGTCCTTAAAACAACACAGACAAACATGCAGAAAAAATCAGCACAGGGGGTATTTTATATGACAAGTTAAAAAATAAGTTAATTATTGAATGTTAAAGGTCTACATAATTTGCGAACAGTTTTGTACATTTATTTTACATAGTGTTGTTTAACCCTATCTGGGGTGGGTTTTTTTTTACTTTTAGGCGGCGGAGGGGTTGGCATTTTTAGGATTTAATTTGCCACATGTTGTGTTTTTTGATGACGTCAGCATATTTTGCGTCAAAATCAGCTCTTTTTTTTTACGAAATAGCTAGTAATTTAAGAAATTTTTGTTTAAAACTATCCAAACCTTCCACAAATGATGTTTGAAATATTATTGACTTTTTTCTGTGACTTTTTGGCATGAAAATTTTTAAAAGTACTAATGTCAGCAATTTACAAAGCGATGTCGGAATCAGCAAAAACTTGAAAAAAATTGTCTTGCAATACACGTTTTGTTATTCGCTGTTTTTGCACAAAAAGTCACAAAAATTAGTTATAAAAGTCTTGAATCCCTCAAAAAGCAATTCTAAGCACTATTAGATGAAATTTTACACAAAAATTATGACCTCAGCATAACGTAATTAATTTGTCGTGAATTTGACGTGATTTTGTCAGAAAAATGACGTCGAACTATATCGAAATCTTAATATCCTTGTTTGTCACTTTTACCACCTGTCAGAAACAGTCGTATAGCCGCCGAGCGGATTCGGGCGCGCTTTATATAAAGAAGTCCGGGATTTTTATTCAAATCCCAGCTGTTGCCCCAAACTTTTATAGCTTTTCGAATGTTTATACAGTCAACGCTTGTTATCTCGAACATCCAAGCATCCAAGGGACCGACGAAAAAGTTCGATATAGTGAAAGTTCGAGACAGCAAAGTAGGTATCAAGGAACCGGAAAAAAAGTTTCAGATAGTGAGAGTTCGAGATAGCGAGTGTTCGAGATAACGGTCGTCAACTGTATTCAATATCTTCAGCTTATCCGTAGCGCAAATGGGTGCTTTAAATAGAACTATGTCCCGTGGCTCAGGTAGAAATATTACCTACATTGTGCAATTTCCTGGCATCAGGGCATGCGGGTTAATTTCATTTGACCTCAAGGATTAGCGACCTTGCCTTGCATAGCTCTTCACCTCTGATTATGTGCGATATTCATGCTAATGTTGTAACCCAAGTGAGATTTTGAACCGAGTTGGTTAAAAACCTACGTGGGTTGAACTTGGTTTGAACCAAGTTGATGAAAATTGATTTTTCATTTCCTTTGTGGGTTTAGATAGGTTAAATCTGAAGAAATCTTCAGCAGAGTAAGAAATGTGTTCAAAAAAACTTTTGTAAGATGTCCAGTTTAATCTTCAGCATGATCAGGTTAATTTTTGTCAAGCAAACAAAACTAGTAAATTTCATTGGATAGCAGTTGCTAGTATTCGTTGTTTTTTAAATAGTTATTTTAAAATAATCATATCTTTAACAGCTTCAATTTTAAATCTATCTAAAAAAAAAAAAAAAATCAAAATTCATTTTCATCAACTCGGTTCAAACCGAGTATAACTTGGTTCGACCTGAGTTCGTTTTGAACCAACTCTGTTCAAAATACAACTTGGGTTAGAACACTAATAATACCTACTTAGGACTAGTAACTTAATTTAGGCTGATTAATCACCAACCTGTCGATAGTAAACGTGCAAAATATCAGCATATCAGGAACATGTATTTTTAAGGTGCTAAAGTCCCTGTACTGCACCACCTCGATGCAGTTCGGGTTGCCACACACCCCCTCGATGCATCCCCTATTAAGGCAACTTTAATCGCAGTGGTTTATCTCGATACCCTACCTCACTGCATAATTCCAGTATTAGAGAATTTAAGTTTAGTTTTTAATTTTAGTAAGCCCAAATTGACCACAACCAGGAATGAATTTGGGCATTATTAAGTTTAGTACCGTTTCAAGCGGAATTGTTTGTAGATTCATACTAAGAGCCTCGAACGTAAAACCTTGGGGAAAAAGTTATTACGTCACAAAGCAAAAATCGCTATTTAGCTATAGAACTTGTGAAAAATGACAAATTTCAAAATAAGTAAAAACCAATGGCACCAATTGAAAGAGCGCAAAAAACTACATAGAATACTTAATAGACAAATTTTTCATATAAAAGCCTTTGTTTTAGAGATATTTGGGCTCAAAAATTAAGAAAACTAGGGTTTAATAATTATCGAAAACGGTTGCAGTTAATGATGTTGTTTTTACCCTTGGAAAAAATATTCTTAAGGGACATCCGCAAAAATAAATTCCAAAAATCCTAAGAAAATCGACCGATCCGCAATAATAAATTCCACAAAATTCGCTAATTTTAGTGCCTTTATCCGCAAAAATTTCTTCCCGCGAAAATTTCTTCCCTAGGTAATGAATACAACCGCATTGAACATAAAACAGGGTTTCAGCAAAAATAAAAGTTTCTTAGTTAAAAATGTTTCTCAATAATTTTTTTACAGGATTTAGTACTCAGTTTCTTATAAACGAGTTTCTTGAAGAAAAAAAATGTGCTTGTATTCGTTATCAATAGATCAACATTTGTAACTAGCACATCCTGTACGATTATAGACATTTTTAAATTTTCAAAATAAACAAGCATCCATGACTGGACCTACTTAAAATTGGAAATCCCTTAAAATTGGTAATAAGAGTCCTTGAGTAACATTTAACAACATCTAGTCAGATACATTTGCAAAGCTGTAAACAACTCTCAAGATGATGACATCAGATGTTAAATAAAAGATCAGCCATTAAGAGGTCCGGATTTTTTTATTTTCTTTTTGCAGCAACCACTTGTGTCATTTGATGAGTCATGTTTTTATCTAACTTCTTGCAAAATATTAGCAAAATCCTTAGAGCTGTTTTCAAAAAAAATCTTCAAAAACCCCATTTTTGGCGATTTTTTTAACTTCGGGCCATTTTGAGTGGGACCGAGAATTTTTTTCAAAAATCGGGCTTTGTCACTTTTCTTTTATGGTCCTCTATCACCGTGCAAAATTTCAGAAAAATCCATCGAGCGGTTCCATAGAAACGTGTGTCACGGACGGGCGAACACAGGTGAATTTATCCAAGATAGTTCCAAAAACCCATAAACCACCAAAAAACTATGGAAGAAAAACGTACAATAAATCCTGGGAACAAAGCTAATTTAAGAGTCCCTTCCCCCTCGTAACTTTTGATTGAAAAATGATACCGATTACAAATTTGCAGTTATAGAATAATTCTTACTAAACATTCAAAAATTCAAAAACGTTTAATGCCGTTTTGGGCAAATAAAGGGTGAGTACCGAAAAAAGGGAATTACACGTGTTTTTTTTGTAAGAAACTTAGTTTTGGCCGAGTAGTCAAGGTTCTTAACTTTTTGCTAATTGCAGTACCTTAAGGTAATAAAAAAGTGCGGAAAAATTGTGTGGAAAAAAAAAGTGCGGAAAAAATATTACATGAAAAAAAATATTACATGAAAAATATTACTTAAAGGAAAAACAAAACAAACATTTTTTGTCGCGTTTCGAACCTTTTAAACCAATATAAAAAGCATTTTTTTTGTGTGCTACAGTACATAAACTGCAATTTAATTAAAATTTATCGTTGATTTTTTATTTTAGAGAGAATAAAACTAATGTAAAAATTGCGAAATGGCACTTTTTATTTCCGCAGTTTGCGAAAAATTTTGCAAATCGCCCTTTTTTTCCGCACTTCATAAATTTTATGGGTATCAAATCGCACTTTTTATTTCCGCACATTTTTTTCTCGCACCTTTTTCTTCCCTTAAGGTAGTCAGAGTTTCTTAGCAGTTTCTTAAGAATATCAAAAGAAAGCAGAGTAGTTGGTTAAAACAAAGTGCGCAAACGCTTTATAAGAAAAATTTAATAATTCTATGTTTATGTGCTAATAAATTTTTACTAAATTTAATTCTAAAATTTCATGAAAAACTCCGTAATAATCATAGAATCTTTATTATTTAACTAAATAACAGGGTCTTTGATATATTTCAGTTTCTTATGCTTCAGAAATTTCAGTACTGAAGTTTCTTAACTTTTTGGGCTTTCGAGTACTGGTTTCTTATAAACCGGTTTCTTACAACAAAAATACGTGTAAAATCGGGCCGTGTTATTGTCATCGTGCTCAAAAGTTTTCACTGAGGAAAGGACGAACAAACAGACGGACGGACAGGGGTAGGGGTGAATTGATAGGACCGGGTCGGCTTAGCCGGGAGTCCAAAAAGAAAAAAAAAGAAAATAATGATTAACCATTCGTTTAAAAATTTCTCTGGTATAGTTCATCCCTCCCCAAGGTGCACCCTCACCACGTACATAGTACGCATTCCCTGATTGATTGTTTTAGTGATGACCAAAAAATCTTGCTTCCTCGCTTAGATAGTTTAGGCTAATCTTCTTCAAAGAGCTAATTTGTAGCCACAGTAGACTAAAAAATATAAAAATAAAGTTATTCTTATTTTTTCTTTTATATGTTACAAAAGAAGTAAAAAAATGTTGTGCTGATTAAAAACTTATATAAGACTCATCACGCGTTTTGTTGGGTAACGCTATTCTCTGCCAACACCACCCGAAGTTGCTCGATCAAACCGTCAAAACCTTTTAGAATAAAAGTTTTTGTCAAGCCACGTTCTGCGTTGCATCGTGGGCACTTCTTTGTTATTGCTTCTTCGCCTGAGTACCACACATTAACACATTCCTGGCAACCTACAATGCAATTGCAAGAGCCACACGCAATTATCGGCGCTTTTATCGGACTGAGTTTGCAGATACAACATGGAAATGTCTCTTATAGAGAGTTAATTAAAGATATAGGGAACTTGTGTCGCGCTGCAATTAACCCAAACGTTTTTAATTGGTCTTTGATATCTAAAATATCTTCGCCAATAGACTGTTCCAGTGATGAAGATGTTTGAGGTTCACTTCGTTTACGTTTTTTTGAAGATGAAGAGGCTTCTTTAAACGCTATCAGGTCAGTGTGACTTACAGCAAAAACTTTCCTTGCGCCTTTCCAAAATGGAACATCTGAATTGAAGCAAATAAATAAAACATTTAAAGAATCACAAGGCTCAAATCTTCCAAAATTTAAGAATAATTTTTTTTGTACATCTTAAACCTTTATTCGTCTATATCGTAAAAATGAAGTCAAAGAAGTGCTAAAAAATTTCATGTTTTCCATTTGTTATTTTGATATTTTAGTTCATGTTATAATGTTTTTGTTAATCGACTTTTTTATTATATGCCAAAAAAGTTAACCATTTTTACAAATTAAAATTTAAAGCTTACCATTATCCAGTGAAAAAAATTTACAACAAAAATCGCAGTAGAAAAAATATTATTAAACTACTTTCCTAAAAAAAAGTTGTTTTATAAAAAAAAAAAAAAAGTGCATTTAATTATAAACAAATGACGTTGTTTGTTCTTAATCCACTACGTGTTGTGTTTCAAAATAACTACAGAACAAGAAGTAAGAGTACGGGAAATACATTTCAGAAATTAATTTTCGCATTTGTTTAAAAACAAAACAAATATACCTCTAGTCCCTTCTTGATCTACATATATCAATCCGCCTGGCCCAACTAACACGAGTTCATCATTTTCAAACTCGTCTATAACCTTTTCCTGTATGTAGGGGACAGTGGCCTCCTCGTCACTGTAAACGTTAACATGTACTGACTGGTTGTAAGTGTGTATACCGCTCGGCTTTCCATTTTCACCTATCTCTGCCCTTATAACTTTAACAGTGACTTTGATGACATTTTTATTCTCAGACGACTTGCCATGTTTGGCGCAGGCAATTGACGCGAACTTCCAGGCGTAGGGGTGGGCATTATTGGTGTCTGTGGTGTATTTGCCGGCGATGGATGGCCATCAATTACATAAAACGTCTGATCATCATCGAATCTGTCAATTGAAAATACCCCATCTGCGTCAGCGAACTCTACGTTATCTCCAAATTCTTCTTTCAGATAAACATTCTCCGGATGTATCTCAAACGTGTTAATATGCATTTTATTGGAATTTTCAAGATTCTGAAATGGAGTACTACGCTTTTTATTTTGTCAAAAAATC
>JAUOBW010221210.1:0-22108 GCA_032360285.1 Lepidozona retiporosa | reverse complement strand
TATCAAGATAATTATAGTCAGAACACAATTTCTGAACCAACTCGATCTACTCCTCACAATATGCAAGGCAGTGAAAAGCAACTTCTTTCTCAAAATGACATTACTTTTGAGCAAACAAACCCTCCCGATATTTTCGACAAATGCAGTGGAGATGATAATAATGAATTTACAACACCGATCCCAACTGTATCCAATGATAACCAAGTAAGTATAAAACTAATTTCTCAAAATAAAAAAAATAACAACAACCAACAAACAAATAAACAATATTTAATTTACAGAAAATTATTTTCAGCCATACAAAAAGTCAAATGATGATTCATTAAACATCAATATATATTCTAATCCTCACAAAGTTTTTAGGGGTACTGCAAATTTCTGTTTTGTCTAAGTGTCTGCGCATGTTTTAGATGTTTATTTTTCATGATTTAGGAAACGTTAAAAATATTGTTAGATGCGATTAAATTAAATCATATTTTAAATATTCAAAACTATCTTTATTTACATGTTGTTTAATCATTGTAGTCCACAAAATTAGTAAATATGTTGCTTCGATTCTCAATTATCCAGAACAAGTTTATATATTTCTTACAAAGTTTAATTTAAACAGGATTTTTGTTGTTTGAATAATCCAATGATTTATTCTTAATAAAAAATAGTGTTGACACCAAAATGGTGTTAAAAAGTTGTAAAAACAATGCACATTGGGGGATAGTTTATTGTAAATTAGTGCGGCCCACAACAAAATTTATGAGAACATAAATTGCATTGCACAAATTTCCTTATTTGACGCTAACAGAAGATCAATGTGACATTATTTCATATTTTTAAACTGTTTCTTTCTACAGTGTATTAGTTTCTCACTTCCTCATACTTTGACGTCACATTTTTATGACATTGCAATGCTCCATAAAAAGGTTGAATTATGTTAAGTGTGGCTATTACAAAGGTGTAGTTAATTAGGAGTGGAATTGTATTCACATACAGGTCATAATAAGCTAGTATAAGAATATTTTCTAAATGTCCACTATGGCGTAGGTAACTTTGATATAAAATATCCTAATAAATTCTATAAGAATAAAAATCTATATAAGAATTTTATTAAAATAAATCTTTTTAATTAATCCAACCATATGAACCAGGTGCCGTTTTACTCATCGTGATTGGTTTAAATTAATCACATGGCTAGACTGAATAAACACTGCAGTAATTAAGTTTCAGGTATAGAGGGCATTACACAGTGAATTAATAAGTTTACAATGCAGGAATAACTTTAAATTTGCTTAGTTCTATATTGAAAAACTTGATTAGTTGAATAATCTATACCTAAGTAGCTTGGATGCTTGTCTCGCTGTAAATAATTTGACCTCTGGCAAGTCGTATCAACATCACTTTCTTTGGTCCATAGTTTGACCTAAGTCAATTTATTTCCGAATGGACCGTCAAACCACTTACTTTATGTTTTCATTTTTTATTTAATGGATTGTATTATGTTGATTTTATATTACATTGTAGCTTGATTGCTTCAACAATTTTGAAGCACTCTATTTTAATATTAGATAGATATGCTAACAACTTATGTGTAAAATTAATTTCATTATTTTTATTAGGTTACAGATGCAACGCAGGACATCAGAGCCAATGAGGGGAAAGATGATATTGAACCAAACGATTATAGCACCATAACCAACAATGCTAAATTTGTAATACGAAGCGAAAACGTTGATACATTAACTGACAGCCCTTGTTCTCATTACGATGAAAATCAAGCCAAACCTGTAAAATCGCCAAGCAAATGTACTGATGTTGTTGAGGGAAATCCAGGACAAACAACGTCTGTGCGTCATGAATCTGTCCAAATACAAGTTACCGGAGATAAGAAGACTTCAGGTATTGAAGGTGGTAATGGAGATGATCAGCGTAAGATTGATAACTATAATGAGGGTGGTCAAATCATATCTACAGTAGAAAGTAATGATACATGTTATCAAGATAATTATAGTCAGAACACAATTTCTGAACCAACTCGATCTACTCCTCACAATATGCAAGGCAGTGAAAATCAACTTCTTTCTGAAAATGATTTAAATTTGGAACAAACCAATGATATTTCCAGCAATTGTAGTAGGGATGATAATAATGAATTTACAACACCAAACCCAATTGCATCCAATGGTAATCAAGTAAGTAAAAAAACTGATTTCTCAAAATGATAAAATTTATTTCATTTAATTTAACAAAAAATTCTTATTTAACATAGAAAAAGTCAACTGATAATTCATTAAATATCAATAACTATTTTTAATATCTTTCCACTATACATAGTGTCACCCAGTTCCACTATACATAGTGTTTGACGGTCCACCTTTGGATAGGGTGGATAGAAAATTGTCGAATTGGCCATAAAGGTGGATGGCGATTTTCTTGTATTAATGGGGGATGCATCGAGTGGGGTGTAGTACCGCAGTTTTTTGAAAAATGCCTATTTCTCAGGAAAAAAAATGTTCAGAAGCCAAATGGGGGGTCTTTTAAAAAGGGTTGAGAGATTATGCCCGCCAAAATAAAAAATATAAAGAAATTTAAAAGTGTGGTTTTTCTAAATTTTCAACACCCTCTACAAAATATTTCATCTCCCCAAAAATCAGTTTAAGCTATTTTATTATCATAATTTCCTACGCTATGGGTTTTGTATACATCAGAAATGTATGTTAGGTATGTCAGTCTGTTTTAATATAAGAAAAAATGGAAAATAAATAATACGCATTAAAAAGGGGGTCAGCTAATTTTCTAAGGGGAGTTGACAACAGAGGTTGACTGAAAATTTAAAAAGGTGGAGATCAATAGCAAAAAGAGGGGTTGGGACCCATTACGTGCTATGTTATATATATACATATATATCTTCCTTCGATGTACTGGATTCCGAAGATGCATAAATCTCCTGTTGGGTCCAGATTCATAATTGCTTCTAAAAAATGCAGAAATAAGCCAATAACAGAAGCCGTTTCTAAAGTTTTAAAAATGATTTTTGCACATATTCGTAGTTTTCACAACAAAAGCAAATTCTATTCTGACTATAATAAGTTGGGTAGTTGAAAATTCCCATCCCGTCATAACAAAATTGGATCAGATAAATATGAAAAATAACGCTAAATCAATGTCTACCGATTTCTCTACCCTCTATACAAAATTACCACATAAAATGACATAACGAAATATACCCTCCTGAATTGGAATTAAAACTTGAACATCACGGAAAGTCAGCTACTTTCCATGATTTGCATATTGAAATTATTGATGATAAGTTCGTATATAAACTTTTTGACAAGCGGGACGCATTTCCCTTTCATATTGTAAGAATGCCAGATTAAAGTAGTAACATTCTATCTTCTATATTTTACTGCTCCATTATGTCAGAATTTTTGAGGATAGCAAGATGCACACTTTTGATAGAGGATTTTATTCCAAGGGCCTCTGAACTTTTTCAGAGAATGTCCAAACAATGTGGCAATCCTGTAACAATAATGAAACAAATCATTGAAATAATAAATATGATTGAAGCTTACGAATAAATATTCAGATTTATAGATTTTTCTTTATGTTTCATATTGAAACCATGATTATTTATTGTGTTCTTATATATATTATATTGGCAAGGGGCCAGGAATTACTATTTCTGGTCTTTGGGAGTTACGCCCCCACCTATAACCTTAGTAAAAAATATAGATATTTTTTATTATTTTTTTATTATTAAATTTTTTTTATGCGTTCGTCGTATCCTTATGAAATGCTGAATGTTAGGACCCTGTAATGCATTGTGTAAATCTGCAAATTGGGTCACAAGCCTAAGACTATTCCATCCTAAATAGTACCTTTTTAAAAAAGCGGAGGTTTTACGCCTAAAATCAATGTGTTTTAATTTTTCTCAAAAACCGTTCATTTTTTTATTTTTATTTTGCATAATATTAGTGGACCATAGAGGGCATCTTTTGACCCATATGGCTACCAACCGAAGATTCTCGTTTTCGGCCCAGGCTTTAAACTGGTCAATTTTAGCCCAAAAAAAAGCATTTTCTTACTCTCAAGAATTCTTTTTCCAAATTTTCACTCAAATTTTGTATAATGATAAAAAATAATTTTTATTTTATCACGTGGAAAGTTGTAAAAATATTTTGGGTCTAAAATTGGCACATATTGCACATGTCAAAAATTCTCGTTTAGGGACCTGGGTCTAATTTAGGATCTGGAAATATGCTCTGGAAAAGGTTTGATTTTTACTATTTCCGGCAGTCCATTAGTCACTAGCTTGTTATTTTATTAGGTTACAGATGCAACACAGGACATCAGTGCCAATGCGGGGAAATATGATGTTGTGCCAAACAGTTATAGCACCATAACTATTAATGATAAATTGGAAACAAGAGATGACATTGATGCATTAACTGACAACAAATTTTTTGAACCAGTTCAATCTACTCCTGACATTATGCAAGGCAGTAAAAAGCAGCTTATTTCTCTAAATGATATTACTTGTGAACAAACCAGCCAACCTAGTTTTTCTGGCAACTGTAGTGGAGATGATAATAATGAATTTGCAACACCAAGCCAAACTGCTTCCTCGGATTATAACCAAGTAAGTAAAAAACAATTAATTAAGTCATTTGAAATTTGGTATATTACTTTAGTAGGAAAAATTATTGAGTTTTCTTTGAAATTGTGACTACTTTGATGACATCAGAATTTTTATATTTTTATTTTAAATCTTTCAAAATGATGAACATTTTTAACTATACCTGTTCCGGTCCAGACACAAAGAAAAGTTATTGATTTTTCTTTTAAATTGTGAGTATTTTGATGACGTCAGCATTTTTATATTTTTATTTTGAATCTTTCAAAATCATGCACATTTTTAAAAATACGTATAATGGTTTCCTTCGTATAGTACAGTTTGTCTTACTTTCCCTCGATTTTTTTTCTTAATTTGCAAAAAAAAATAATGATACCAGGAAGATGGAATTACACGGCGATGAAAAACCAAAAACTAAACTTAAGCAAAAGTTTCCGTTTAGACTCGATTTTTGACTCGATAGCCAATACTTTATATAGACACACTTTCCAAAACACAAATATCGGTTTGACTTTCTTTAACAAAACCGTTGTGTGACCAGCATCGACGGTTAAAAAATTAGTTTATAAACTCAAAACAAACCAAATACTAAAAAAAAGACAACAAATTTAATGAATGTGCTTATATCCGGGATTTTTACATGCTTTTAAAAACAATGATCTTAAAAGTAGTGTTTTATAGATAAAAACTAGCATTATGAGTGTTTCAATGTATATGTAAAAACAAGTTTATACCATATTTATCTGAAAGAGCGCCAGGCAGCTCATTTAATTTTTGACCTTCTAGGGGGGCGCTCATTTGAAGGGGGCGCTCATTCAAGCTGGGGCGCTCATTTAAAAGTGAGGATGAATGTAGTTTAAAATATAAATTCGTGGCCCCATAAATGGCAAATTCTTATAGAATATGTTGCTAAAACCACCTCTTTTAAATAAAAAACTTCAAATAACTTAAAAAATTCTTGTTTTCTCATCACTGTTAACATTTATTATAAAATAAGCACCCTAAAAAGATTACATTTTCAAAATAAGTGCCTTTTTGGGTTGAGTGGGTGAGGGGGGGGCGCTCATTTAAGCCAGGGAGCTCATTATAATTTTGGACCCTTTAGGGGGTGCTCATTTTAGGGGGGCGCTATTTAAGCCCGGGCGCTCTTTCAGATAAATACGGTATGTGATGTTAAATGAGAGGGAAAATAAAGATCAAAATAAAATGTTATTTACCAAAACTAGGAAATTTTTTTTCTGGAACATAAAATACCTCCCGGTTATAAGCCCCCCAGATATAACTCCCTACAAATATACGCTCATCAAAAAAATGCCTTTATTTGGATAAAAGCGCAGGGTAATTGTCGGGATTTTACTGTATATTTTATAATAATGTACCTTGTGATTTCTATGAGTTTTCAAGGGAAAGTAGACGGTTCACGGTTGAATTAGGTGTTTTGAGGTATTTTACTTCTGCCCTTTACACGAGATAAGTATATAAAATGAGATTAAAGTTTTTTTTTCGCTAAGAAGGGGCGAGGGAGAAGGTCTGATGGTTAGCAGAGCAATTACGCTAAAAAATACAAAAGTTAATTGTCGACGTGACGTCCCCTAATATTTGATAAAAAATGTTTACTTCAGTTTACAACTCTTAATTATGTCGTGTTAGAAATATCAAGACATCTCTGAAACACCAACTATCCTGATTTAAGTCACAGCAGTTCTGAGCTTATGTTAAAATGAATTCACGCAATTTAAATAATTGTTTTTGAAAGAAATGATTGGCAGATTTAGGGAGGTAATTGGTTCAAATCCAATCTAGACATTTATGTCTAGTGGCACAGTTGGTAGCGCACCCTACTGCAAATGGTAACCAATCATTTATTGCAATAATTATATTATTTAAGTTACGATTTAGGAAGGTACACAGATTCTTTGGTGCACCAACCCAGGGCACTTGTTTCAGAGATGTCCTGGTATTTTTAACCCCACGTAGTTTTTTATTATCTATACCTGTTCTGAAACATGTTTCTGATTTTTCACTACTTTTGCACTTAAGGGTCTATTCAAATCTGACTTTTTATAATGGTTTTACTTTTAGTGTGCCTTGGACTTCGCTATAGAAATCTCTAAAGTTTATGTGAAATACAAACCTGAAGAAACGGTAATTAAATATTTTATATATGAAATTGCATTAATGCATTTTAAGATTAGTAATGTTACAGTATTCCTTTTGTTTTTGTACTGCTTTTTAGATTTACAAATCGTTTTTGTTTGAAACTCAATACATTCTTGCCAAATTTGATCAGAGCATCTTGTAATCCCATGATTATTGAATCATGAAGACTTGGCACAGCTGCTGTAAATAACTTTCTAGGAAGGCATTTTGTGCTATCTCCTGTTGTGTACTATTATTTAATCTTTAGTTTTGATGAATTTGTATGTTAACTATTTGTAATGTGACCACATTTAATTACTCAAATCATTTGTTAAAAATGGTCTTAAAGTATCCCCTATTCTAAATATTATAATTTATAATGACTTACAGTTTATTGCTTATTTTCGTAAATTTAAACTATTTCTTACAATGTTTTCACAGTTTTTATGCATCCCTAAATTTTACTTAATTTAAATTTTTAGGTAGATGAGTGTGTGGAGGCTGTTCGGTTTTTACAGGTATGTTATTGCTTTGTTCAAATCAAAGTAACTTTGGGGAAGTTCTAATAAATTTAACATTTTCAATTATGTTAAATGATAATTTACATAGGTTTTTTAACCTTTCCTTTCAAAATACAGACTTTACCTCATTGTTGAGAGTACATATACAGCTTTGACGTCATTGCTGAGGGTACCTACAGTCTTGATGTAATTGTTTAGAGCACATACCATGCAGCTTTCGAAATTAAGAAAATTTCCCTTCGGCAATTATATTATCTTCCTCGACAAAGACCTCAGCAACTATTTGCCAAGGAATTATCTTGATCCCTCGGCAATTTTAAATAACCTCATTTTATTAAAGATGTTTGTCCCATTCTTTGAAAAGTATATGTTATCTTCAGTTCAATATGTCGGCTTTCAATCAACACGGTGGAACATTCTTTCGGTATTATGCAGTCCTGACCATTTGTATACAGGGTGTGACTATTCTGATTTATAAGGGACCATTTACATTACATAGATATAATGTATAATATGCAGTGTATATTTAAGATATAGTTTACACTATGAAATTAGATTATTCTTATTTAATATTAGAAGTAAATACTCATAAGTTTCCCTAAACAGAAAAATATTATTTTATATAAGATTTATGTACCAATAGTAAAATTGATTAAAAGCAAACATTTAATAATTAAGTAAGATCTTTCACGAGCAACTACTCGCATTTTCAAACATATAAATTATAACACATAATATTCATATAATATAAATATTTAATAAATATAAACTCTAATTATCATATAAATTTCAATACTATGTTGACCTTAAGGTGGATTTGTCAACAGTAAAGTGAGTCACTATCAAACAAATACAATGGCATTGATTCACTAGCTATGTTGAGCGATGGTTTTAGTATCAATAACGATTCCTTCAATTTCAGATGGTAGTCATTAGGGGCATTTCCTAACAATGAAAAATTCTCAAGGCTTGAAAAACGGTTATTCGCAATAGCCAAAATTGGCTTAAAATATGTTTTTTGCAGTGTTCTCGAAATACCGCTCATTTTGCTATTTTTTTGCATGTAGCTATATAATAATACCTTACATCAAGTAGTGTAGATTGTTTTACCGGAGGAAATTTTTGGGCTTGCTAGGCATGCTTGGATTCACCCAAAAAATCGGGTTTTTTGCAGTTTTCCCAAAAACCATTATTGCGATGTAGCTAGATAATAATGCCCTACATCAATTATAGGTTTTTACCTGAGAAAACTTTTTGGGCTCGCCCAGGTATGCCAAAATTGTCCCAAAAATTGTTTTTTTGCAGTTTTTTCGAAAATCACTCTTATGACACTAATTTCTAAGTAATTTTACCATTTTGACAAGTATATACCTTTCCTCCAAATCTGAATATCTATATTTAGAGAAATCCTTTGCCTAAAGAAAACGAAGATGAGAGTAATCATCAAAGATGGTGGAAAATTCCAGCAGTCACTCCTAAATTAGAGGTAAATGCTAAACAAATCTTGTTGTCTTTTACTTCTGTTTTTGGACCCACCAGCGAAGGAAATTGGTTCTTTAGATTGACCCCTGTCCGTTCTTTCGTCTGTTTGGAGTTTTTCTCGAAAACTGATCATAGGATTTTTTTTTAAACTTGGCATGAAGTTAAAGGGCGATAATGGACAAAAAGTGACAGAGCCAGATTTTTCGGTACTGGGCCTAAAATAGCTAAATTTGCCCAAAATAGGGCTTTTGAAAGGTTTTTGATTGTTTCTCGAAATCCTATCATTAGATTTCTTAAAAGTTTTCCATGAAGTTAGAGGACCATAGAGGGCAACTTTTGACCGATATGGGAACTGATCGAAAATTCTCGTTTTTTGGTACTAGGCCTAAATATGCCCAAAAATAGGCAATTTCGGATCCGAAAATCATCCCAGTGATGTTTAGGTACTATAAATAAATAAATAAATAAATAAAGTTTATTTTGTTAGTATAGTTTATGGTGCATGCCGTCAGGGTGCCTGGGGGCCTAAATGGGGCATTTTCTGGCTCGAAAATCACATTTCTGTCATTTTTTCCAAAACCGTTTGACCGATTTGGTTCAAAATACTAATGAAGTTTAGTCACTATTAAAGAAGTTATTTCGTTAGTATGGGTCCAGACACGCACTGTTTGTTCTCTTTATGAGCTCAACTTTTTAAAGTACTTGGTAATCCCTATAAGGTCTGCTTAAATTTTACCCATTTTCAATCTTATAAATATAAAATCATGTACCGCACATGGTTTTGATTATAAACGTCTTTACTTATTTATTTTTATTTATCCCTCAAAATAAGGCAGTCCTTAAATAATTGTTTGTTTGCCGCAACCCGAGTCACGAAAAAAAGTTACGATTGGTTGGTCGGATATAGAATTTTTTTAGTCACAATGAATGAAAAAAAATGACGTAAAATGCCTTTTAAAACTGCTACTTATATTGATTGAACTTACTAGCATATACCTCCTTATTTTTGATGTAAATGCGTCTTCGTTTTGTGTTTCTACCACTATTATAGTCTTTGTATATCCCAGTCTCTCACAGAGCATTTCGTACATAGAGCAGAGTGAATTTGGCATATGTATCATAGGCTACTACTGCTACTGCTAAACTCCCGAATACACTGCAGATTTTATTTATCTTCCAACAAAGTATGCATATTAATCTGTCTAACATGGAATGCCCATTTTTGCATTTGCCATATGCTAAATTGCTTTTTAAAATTGAGTACGTTTTTAGGCTATATGATAGAGACATTGTCAGATCATCGACAAAACAATTTTTTTTATGAAATTAGAGCTCTTTAATAGTAGTGTATTTATTGGCGTGTCTACACATAAATTGATTACTAAATATTTAACACGAAAAATATATTCAAGTATGTGCATTAAGTAATGATAAATAAAATTATCTGACTAAGTGATAATATAATATACAGTCGGGCCTCGGGAGAAATATGGCAACAATAATATTTTTGGATAAAGCCGACTCAAAATGTTTTTGACTCGGCAGGTTATTTGTACCAGCGGTCGGGTTGTAGCAAACAAAGAATTGTTTTAGGACGGCCTAAAGAATGACATAAAAAAAGCTCAATATATCTGTGGCCTTTCAACCAATGATTCTGACTGAATAAGATAATTTTTTGATCTTAATAATTAATTATCTTTCTTTAAAAATATTTCTTGTCTCAATTTATGTCTGTGTTATAGTTGGTAGTTTATTTTATCGCTTGTTTAGAAAAAAACAGATCTCACATACTTTTCTCCAAGAGATTATTCCCAAGAATCTAAAGATGCTATGGAATCTCAAGATATTTCAAAAGCTATTAAGGTTGGTTATGTTTTTTGTTAAAATTTAAATCGGTTTTGGGTATAGTCTTCATGTTTAGGCACAATGCACTTTTGCCATTTAATCCTACATAGGTCGGGCGATTTTTAAGTTAATATGGTCGGGGTGCGATTCGCCTCCTTCCATAAATTTGGTGAAACTTGGCAGTAAGCATCTTTGGACTCTAATTTTTAACTCACAAAAAATACCTCAATGTCTGGAATTTTGATGACGTCAGCATCTTTTATTTAAAAATTGGCATTTTTACTAATCTTGCGATAAAATTACCATTTCTTGGCCAATTTTATCCACGTAAGTCATTAAATACTGTCTCATTCAATTTTAAAGGGAAAATGTTTTGGTGATGTACGGCGGTTTGTCCTACATGACAAGTGTGACAGACATTGCACTGTTTGGGCCATTGGGCCAATTAGACTTCTGGGATTATAAAATCGTTGATTTGTATCCAATCGTACCCATGCTGGAGGTAACTCTTTGCGCTAACATATTCAGTGAAAAAATTCCAAAATTTTGTATGTTTGCTTACGTCAGCAGTTTTTTGCTGGATTTATCTTGTTCGAAGGCTAGGGGACGCGTTAAATATGTTATCTACCCTCAAAAACAGCATTATATAACATTTTCTGGTGTTGAGGAGTCAACACCGGCCTTCACAAATGGTGACGTCAAAGAGTCACGTGAGAGGTAAATATCTCATCTTTAGTGGTTTTTAAGACATATTAAAAAGTTTGAGACCGTGTGCCTACTAGCCCCCCCAGTCGCAATTTAGGGTGTTTAAAAGTGTGTTATTCTGTATGATTTATGAGATCAGATAAAAATTATAACATAGATAATGCAACTATATTCATTGCGTTAATATTTTATTACACTTTTATTTTTATAAATTCACGTTATTTCTGTTGTTTCAAATAAATATTATATAAAATGAGACCCTCCTATGTTCTAAAGATTGTCTTCACTTGGCCAATCATATATATAAAATTACTGTGGAGCGACTTGCTAGACAGTTTAAACCGATCGGGGAAAGTCAAGTTTTGATGTTTATCGTGTCGTAATTTGTCCATAAAATATTTTTCATAAACAGATAAGCAATTAATTTATTCAATCTACACTAAAGCTTTCTGGAAAACCCATAATGTTTATTTCATTGAGTTCTGACTAGAATTAAACACTTAATAACCTAATTAAATTCTTAGATATTGGAGGAATGGGAAAAATCATTAAAGCAGTCTGATACAAAAAAGCTGCCTTCACAAAAGCGCAACAAAGTGGAATGTCCTGTTCCTTCATGCAAAGTGTAAGTGTTGTTATTTATCCCGTTTTTGGTTCCCCTAATAATAGATCGGAAAGAACCCATTAAGTTAACTTGTTGGCCATTTGTCGGTACGTGCATCTGTCACATATTTTTCGCTATGAAATCACCCATGTTTGTTCGTCCGGTAATGTTTCCCAAGAACCGGTTGTAAACAACATCCTGGCATCCACAACCCATTTGTTGGATTCGTTAAGGTATTATTTTTGTAATAAATATTCAATGTAACACAATAATAAAAATACTTTACTATTTATTCAAAATGCTTTGTGTTTGAAAACATTGCAGTAAATCGTAAATGTTTTTTTTGGAACTTCGAATGTGGAATTAAACAGTTAACAAAAATAATAAATGAAAATAAAATGAAATACTTAACCAGTTATATAATAAAAATATTATTTTATCCAGTTTGATAAAAACTCATTGATATATTGTTCACACATAAATAATATATTACGCTTTCATTGTTTTGTTTTTATAAGTATAACTTTGTTGGTTTCGATAGTGGATAGAGAAGTGTGACCAATGTAATACATAGAAAATCGAGACAATATTACGGTACCGAATTTCAGACTGGATATACTTCCGAGCAATATAAACTAAAATGTGACTATATCTCCTATATTGCTAAATTATTCTCTCATTCAGTTCTTCTTCCTGCTTTAACAATTTAATTCAAAGTTTACCGTCTGAGGCTAAGCATTTAGTCATGTAGACTAAATTGCTCAATATTAAAGTTTACCAACCCCCGAATTCACCAGAATCTTTTTTCCTAGCACCACAAGCCAGTGCTCGAAATAACGAAATTAAGTAAGGCGATCAACCTTCCCGACCACATCGAGATCTCGCTGGTCAAATTGTTTTTAGGGTGGTCAATTTATTTATGACATCAAATTTACGAGCAACAATTGCTGCTAAGTCACATTTTTTGTTGTTTCGATGTTTCTTCTTCGATATTCTGTTTTGAAAAAGGCACTGCTAAAGAAGAAATTATTAATTATAAAAATAATTACAGTTAAAAAAGTTAGGTGGAATGTTTTAAATTTAATATCAAATCGAAAAAATGTGGCGGTCAGGTTAATGTCATTATTAGGGTGGTATTTGACCGCTGATCGCCCGTTATTTCTAGTGCTGCAAGCTATCTGGAGAGGGGATGGCAAATCTCGATATTGAACCAGACATTAGTTTCTGTTTTGTCTTTAATTGAAAACTTAGAAACAAAGTTTAGTCCCATTGTAAATTAAGTTGTCTTAGCCATACATAGGTTGGGCTTTTCTGAACTTTAAATTGTTAGAGTTTCACCTCCTCCATAATATTTGTATTTTGATGAAATTCGTTAAAATTTGGTAGAATGTATCTTAGCTATCTAACAAAATAGATATTGACCATTGTCCGAAATATTGATGATATCAGCATTTTTGTCTAAAATTCAGCAAACTTACTAAATCGACGATAAAATAAGTATTACTCGGTCAGATTTGCTCAAATTTGACTCAAATGGTGATGAAGCCTATATTTGTGATTTGACACGCAGAAATATAACTGTTATTCAGTAACACAAACCCGTAAATGACGTATTATTACCTTTTAATCTAGAAATGTGTATTATGTAGAAAAAAACGTTTAAAATGACTCAAGTTAAACAGTTTGACGTAATATTGACTAAAAAATAACGTTGTAAATAAATAAATAATATATCTGGGGACAATACATTCAGGTTTTTTTACATTGCGATTAAACCCTAATAAAAGACAATTAGAAGAAAACTTGAGTAAAAGTTTTGATACCACCATATATCAGATAAAAGGTCATTGTGACGTCATTTGACGTCGAATTTAATTAGATTAGATTTAGAGATAAATGCTAGGCAAAGTCACCAAATTTCAGGTAAATCTAACTAAGCTATCAAAAGTTGTTCAAGTGTCCTTGAGGGAAGGGGTGATAATTGCCCTCAATCTTTGTAGGGTTTATGTTTTTTGGGGCAAGTTGTTTTGAACATTTCTTCACATTTGGTACAAGACCTTAACCTATTTACCGCCGTACAGTAAAGTTAAGAATAAATCTTTGTTATCTGGTGATCGATCCGTATCACGAGGAATTACTGTTGATTTTGGAACCGCATCTTGTTGCTTAAATTTATCTATCAGTTGTTTATTTACCCATTTAGAAATTATTTATTTTCCATATCTGAATGTTTTTGCAAGATAACTTTGTTTTTTAGGATGCGGATAAACCTCAAAGAACATTTAATGCGGATACATAAATGGTCTGAAATAAAAGCAGAAACAGCTAGAAGTGATTTCAATTTGCGAAAAAAAAGAAAACGGTTACCTGAGTCAATTCGAAAAACTAAGGCACGAACATATGCACTAAGAATTTGTGTTTATAAAGATGATAACAACAACTTTTGTCATAAACAAGTAGTGCGAATACACAACCATTTAAAGGTGCATAACCTATCCCCTAGCCAATATAAGTATTGGTTAGGGAAGTCGTTAAAGGTACTTGATGAAACTGAATCTAGTGCAAGTGAAGATGACATGAGTAAAGATGATTGTGAAAGTTTAAAGAGAAAAATTTCTGTTAAAGTAAAATCCGGACATCGTTCGAATAGGTTAAAAAAATTGTCTGATAGTTCGGATAGTGAGGTCGAACCAAACAATAGAAGTAGAGAAAAAAGTAAAAGTTTATTGAGTTCGGAAAGAGTTCTTAATTCTAATGATGAAAACAATAGACGTAGAGAAAAAAGTAAAATTTCGATGAGTTCGGAACAAGTTCTTAATTCTAATGATGAAAACAATAGACGTAGAGAAAAAAGTAAAATTTCGATGAGTTCGGAACAAGTTGAAAGTGAAAGTGATGATGAAAGTGGTACTTGTGATGAGAGTGATAGTAGTGGTGAGAGTGATAATGATTCTGAGCTGGACTGGAACACAATTGGCTTTGAGGATCCCATTGAGAGGACTTTTGAAATAGCACCTGTTCATCAAACTGTTATGGATAATTTTATTGATTGGCAACAAAGCCCAGATGGTAAATGCAGACCGTTAAGGAGTGCAATAGACAACAAAAACACTATATTAGCAGCAAGCAAGTATCTTTCCGCTGATAAAGAAATAGATTTTTCATATCTCTTTGATAAATGTGAATTATCTAAATATGTCAAGCACTGTGAGGATAAATGCCTAGATGTAGGCACAATACAGACGTATTTGTTAACTGTTTCTTTGTTTTATGATTTTATCGTTGCTACCAGATCTTCAATCATAAAATACGATTATGAAAAACTGTGTCAAATGAAAGTTATAATTCGATCTTGGTGTAGAAACTATGGGAAAAAGTACAACCGATCGAAATTCGCTAAACAACTAAAAGCCTTAGCTAAACTCCCGACGAATGAAGAAATCAGAGAGTTGGATACATCGGAAAGAACACGTGATGCCAAGAAGAAACTGTACGACATCGGTGAAAGTCGACATATTCCTAAGCGATCAGAGTTTACTCTTGTCCGTGACTATCTCCTCACGTTTTGCATTCTAGATAACGCCTCTCGTCCTGGTGGCATTGCCAACATGACACTGGGTGAGTACGAGGCTAACTTCTTTGACAGTCAACGGAATAGCTATGTAATATCTGTGGTAGAACATAAAACTGATGACACTGCAGGTCCATTGATGCTTGTTCTTCACCAAGATTTGAAGCATGAGTTGGATAGCTATGTATATAATTTTAGGAATAAACTTCCTGGGATATCAATGAATAGTAGCAGTGCATGTTTTGTTTCATGGTCTGGAAAAAAAATGAGTGTCTCAATGGTTGGAGCACAATTCAATGTTTTTTGGCAGAAGGGCCTTAGTCGGCCACTTCCTTGGAGGATGAATGCTAGCCTGTTTAGAAAAAAAGCTGTCACTAGTGTGTTTGACCATGCACCAGAAAGAAAAGAATCGACAGCCGAGTTGATGTGCCATAACCAAAAAACGCAAGCCAAGTCATACTACCTCCACAATAAATTAAAAGAGGTTAGTAATGCATCAATTGCCCTCCGTTCTGCTATTCGACATGAAGACGCGAGCGGTAATAAAAGAACCAGAAATTCACAGTGCATTGGGGAAACGAAGCGATCAAAAGTAGATTCAATATCCGAAAAGCAAATTGAAGAATTTTCGAAAATTGAAACTGGGCGAATAACGTTTTCAGATAAAGAAATCAGAGTTATCCGAACTGAAGCCAAATACATCATTCAGGGAAAATGCCCAATTTCGTCAGATCTTCTCAAAAAATTATGCGCGAAAAACGAGAGCATGCAATCACTGGTGGACACGTACTCATTCAAGTCGATGTTAATAAAGTTGCGAACAGAAAGAAAGACATACAAGAATTCTTATTAGTGCTTATTTTGATCATGATTGCTGCTAATTGTTTTATTTCCTCCCTTGTGCACAGGTGTGATGAGAAATATTATTTTTTGAAATATTAGTCTATTTAAATACCAGGGAATCAATTTCTTTCATCGCCAAAAGGGTAAGGTTCCGAACAGTGGATATCAGCGTTTTAAATGGGTTTTATTTCAGTATCATCTATATGTTATCGACAAATATTTGTCAGTTGACATGTTTTGAAATAAAATGAAAAATATTGCGCGGTTGACTAGTTCCAGGCCCATTTTCAGCAGCCATGACAGTACAGTATATTTTTAAAATAATTTGTTTTCAAACCATGCCAAATGAAAAACAAATTGATCAAAATTATCTGAAACAAATCAATACTTTTTTTAACTTACAGATGAGCGATGCTAAATATGTAGTGGTGCATATTTTTCTTTTTATAAACAATATTTTATAAGCATATCCAGGCTCAGGTTTAGTAAACGAATAAGCATATTGACGAGCCCTGGTCTAAGCAGTTATTGAGCATGCCTTAAGTTTTAGAATTCTCAGTAAATATAGCAAGCGCATGATACACATTTTTTTATAACCGGTATTGGGATGGCAAAAAAGTTAAGACTTCAGTACTGAGACCTCCAAGCATAAGAAACTGAAAAACATAAATAACATTTTTTTCAATGATAAACGATGTAGATGTGGTATAAATAATTCCATTATAGACTAAATAGAACATTGATTAAAACGTGTTTGTAATTTCTTTGGTTACTATTTATATAATAAAGCATATTTACCCGCACACTTTGCTTTCACCGAATTTCTTGCTTATTTTTTTAAAAATTTTTGAAATTCTTGAGAAACTCCTAAGAAACTTTGACTACTGAAAATACCAAATAGTTAAGAAACTTTGACTACTGGGCCAAAACTTTTTTTTTATAAAAACGTGTATGAATAGTTTATGTTGCTTATCCTCTGAATACTAATAGTGATAAAGGCATTCTTTAGTAGACATATTTTTGATTACTCTGCCACGCTTATAATTAATATTTTAATATTAATAATCATATTTAAATTGAGCTTTTTGGAATGTAAAATATAAGCATATCACTAGCTTCTTTTGAAGTTTTGACTAAGCATATCCGAGCAAATTTTCATATGGGTATAAAATCATATATTAACGGGTAACACATTAGTTTACATTTCCCCTTAAAGTTAAAGTTTAAAACTCCGGTATCTAGAGAACCGATCAAGATTTTTACAGGAAATAAAAACATTCTTCATTATTTCTCTATTCTCATTAATATGAGCTCAACTTTACAGAACACCTCGTAATCCCTAAACACGTCCTCTACCGTAGTATTGGTATACAATTCTAGCTCGAGGTTCCATTAGTTTCGAATGGGTTTGTTTGAAAAAATATTACACTGTTTAATTAAGAGGACAGAAGGCTTTTTAACAACTTTAGTTTATATTTAGTTAGTTAATGATATTGGTTTTATAATATTATATAGGCTGTTATTCTTTAGTATCTGTTATTTTGATATAGCCTGTATTTTATAATAGGGATCCTAATTTCGCAAAAAAGTATGTTGGATATAAATATAACGTAAATTCTCGATTAAACCCCCTGGGCGCTTATTTAAAATTTCACTTTTTAAGGGGCGCTTATTCGAGAGGGGCGTTTATTAAAAAAAAACAATTTTTTTTCTATCATTGCAAAAATTTTCATAAAGATAAGTATACGAAAGATACGGTATTTCTTTGAATAAACTCCCAAGCTGTTGAAAAAAAATAGCAAAATACAAACATTTTGACATTAAGTTCGAAAGTGTTGTTGATTTTGTAAAGAAAGCTGTTTTTGAGTAAATACTTTTGTCTTCTACTTCCATATATTCAAATAAGTGCCCCTGGGGGCTTCTGTGAGAGGGGCGCTTATTAAAAAGTTTTACTCAAAAGGGGAGCCCTTATTCGAACGGGAGGCTTATTTGAGAGTAGGCATGTTAATATAAAACCAATTCTTATGTTATGAAATGTTGTACCAACAGGCTGTTCCAGACTCTTTAATAATGTGTTTTTGTTTTTGGACCCCTGCCTATTAGCCGAGCGGGGTCCAATAAATTCACCTCCGTCCGTATTTTCTCCAAATCCGTTCATCAAAACTTTATAATTTTTTACATGAAGCTTTAAGCTAAAGTTATGTTCGGTCGAACAGAGCCCGATTTTGAAAAAGCTCGTTTTTCCGTAATGGGCCTAAAAATTACTAAATTAACCCAAAATATGGCTTTTTTCAACGTTTTTGAATTGTTCTCAAAACCTGGAAGAATTTCTTAAAAGATAACAAATGACGTAATGCGTGAATACATTGCACTCCAGCATGCCTTATCAGTTAAAAAAAGTCGGAGGTATAATATCTTAAATGCCGCATAAGGTTATTAGTGGTGGCTTATCCCGTCAAAAATATTTACTGACTTCGTGAATTTTTGCAGGATCAATTTTCTTGGTCAGAAAAAAATCCTGGATTTCGTAAAAGTCTGGATTTGAGCTACATATAAGCCAACTTTGCACTGTTAGACATCACTTACTTTACCTTACGTTACACAACTTTGCGGTTGTCATTCATGTGCGGTGCAATATTTATGTGGAGAATATAATATAGTATTTTAGAAATTGCTTAAATTTTATTTGCTAAATTTATAGTAGCTTTTACTGTATTTTGTTGTATCATTTGAACTTGGTGATAATACTTTTAACGTAGTTTGTCTATTTCTTATTTCTTGACATTTTGAATCCTAAAAGAAAGTGTGATTCCCTCTGTTAATAACCTTGCAGAACAATGTTTTCACTGAGTTTGGGACAGATTTTAGGATATATATCTACTAATCCCGAGGTGTGGCCGGGGTATACCACGAGTAATGAATGAATAAATTTCTCACTCCATCATACCCATTATGAGGGTATTTAACCCTATTTTGAATGGGCTTTTTCAAACCTTTATTTTGCAGTGCAGGCGCAACTGTATTTTTGTGGCCCCTGTGTAACGGGGAGGCGTGCATTATTTTTTCTCAAAAACCGATCATGGAATTTTCTTTATAAGGCGATTAGATTGATTTTGTTCCAAATCCTAATTACGTTTACTTTAATCGTAGAAACTTTCGCGAATTTTTGCCATTTTCGCAAAAGTTTATCTCGCGAAAAAAATTAAAACTAAATTCGCGAAAGTTTATCCAGTATATTTCCCCTAATAAAGTAATACAGGGGACATTTTGTTGTTGAGATATTTTAATTTCATTATTGACTTTAACTGTAAGTAAATTTAATTATTATTTTTGTGGAAATAAAACCAACATACCTACCTACAAGAAAGCACACAATACTGAGGCCTTGTTAATCTGACAAAAACTCTGCTACGGCGTTATTACTTCTCGACCTCAGTCCTGCTGTCGATACTGTTGATCACAACAAACTTTTATCGATAGAAACAAGTTGGGAATATGTGGGAATGCATATAATTGTCTCAAGTGGCGAACACAGAAATTGTAAATGATTACTATGATGGTTTTTTATTGAATTTGGGAATCCTTTTCAATATCTATATTAGGTCATTATATAAACAAAATAGTGCTACTGTTTTTTTTTTGTTGGGGGGATTTGCTGATGTTCTTCAATTATATCAAAGATAGCTTTAAAGACAATCTACTATTATATAAGGGTTCGTTTGGTGGCACGAAATCTTCTTGTAATCATTTAGTCATCGAATCAGTAGTTAACCAATCATTGTTTTTCCTGATTATTGTTATTTAACCAATAAAACGATGCATTATTTTGAATAAACCAATTAAATTCATAAAGCTATTATACATATCGTAAAGTTGATATTTATTTACAGTAGGGTTTAGATACATTTATAGAATTGATACAATGTCTTTAAGAACGCTCTCGTTTGATAACACTCCATTATGATCCTCTCCATTTACTTCTTTTACAGTAACAGCTGCTTTTTGCATGTCTGCAAAACGCCTACATAAACTTAAAGATTCGTGGTTAACCGTTCCATCGCCTAGCCCTTTCTCTCTTTTATGTGTATAATCTGGAAAATTCTCTGTGAAGAGAAGGTGATTTATAGTTGATTCTGGTTTGTTTCCATAGTAACAATGCACGCGCACACCAGGTGCTTTTTCCATTAGACTACTCGGGTTCAAGATATTTTTTCTCATTTTTATCCCTTCTGGGAATCCGATGTCCTGCAAAAAATCGTCCATTTCCGATATCTTGTACGTTCGTTTTGATGTGGTTACAACAACGTCGTCGTTTTCCCAAAGAGATGCAGATGGCAACATGAAGAGATTGCTTGTCGACGATCGTTGTTCTCCTCGTAGCGCCAGCCGGCTGATTACCGTATCTGGAACATCCTCTAAATATCCTGATGCATAAAGCAACACTTGTTGTATAGTACCACCGAATACCCCTATAAAGTATGAAAAAGCGATAATTAATTTGGAATTATAAAACCGTGAGTTGACCATCCATCTGTTTGTTGTAGATACTACCTCAATTATATGTGATTAATTTTGGCGGGGATTTAATTTAGCAAATTAATAAAATGGAAGTTTTGGTGAGGATTTAATTTGGCGAATAAAATGATTTTTGTTTAATTTGGCAAGGGTTTAATCTGGCGAATAGAGAAATACCTTGATGGGATAAAATTTGGTGGAATTTCGCCAAAATAAATCCCCGCCAAAATTAACATATTTTGCCGTTCGCCAAATTTTATCCCCGCCAAAATTTGTCCCATTAAGGTATATCTAAAACTTCAAATTATTTCTGAATGTTAAAGTTGGCGAGGACTTTATTTGGCCAATGGTCTTATTTCTTTCATTTTTTTAACTTTGGCGGGGATTTAATTTGGTCTCAAAAATATGTGGTAATTTTTCACCTCTTGAGTGGTACATACAACCGTGGTCATAATATATTGGAACTTTTCAACATTTAAGAATTATTTTTAAAATGGCCGCCACAAGTATGAAGTAAACGCCAATTGTAACGCCAAACTTTAAATCTTAGAAAATTTTGGTTGTGTCGACCAAACTGGGTCGAAATAAGAGGCAGGGGGCACCTAATTTCCGTATTTATTTATTTTTTCGAATTTGATCCTTTTTTGGCTGAAAATTACCGTTTTTCTCAATAACTACGTTCGGTAAATGTGAATTTACTTGTATCGTCTCAAAATGTATGACCAAGGTTGTAGCTCCGTTAGTGGTATAATAACAGACAAAGCAGCTAATATGTATTTTTTAGTTTTAAATTTTACCTGATAGAGTTATCCATTGCTTTATATATTTATCTTTCCATTCCTGTGTTTTATCAGAGAAAAAGTGCAATGTTATTGCAGAGCCATAGCTATGAGAAATTAACGTAACAGGTTGGTTTTCATTCGCACTATATGAATCTTCAATTAGTTTGGCAAGATTGTCTAAGTAACTGTGGGGTAGATGATCTAAATATAACAAAAAAAATGTTTTAAATATGTATTTTTAACTACCGCCCTAGTGTTTTTGGTTTTTCAGAAGGCGTATATTCTAGGGGGTGTGAAAGACAGATCGTTTATTAAATATTTTCTTTTTCTTAGTTCTTTTATCAAAATTTAAGTTGTATTTATTATATTACAACTAGAAGATTGACTTCATGTCACAGAAATAACCAATATCTAGATGTACAACTAGTTATGCCGCAACATAACCATATAGTTAAAAATCAAACCATGTGGTTATTT
>JAUOBW010221099.1:0-12880 GCA_032360285.1 Lepidozona retiporosa | reverse complement strand
GGTTTGAACTCGCTTTGATGTGAATGAACCGACTTGTAATCTCTGGCGAGGAATCTCCCGTGCGATTTTTCGCTGACCGCGGTCAGTAATGAGCTTCGGTCGTCCCTCGTTAGTCTTCCGCTTATCCACCTTTGGCGCCGAATTTAATGTAATTTTTGCTTGGCGGTATATCGAAGCTCTTGAATACTGGGAATATTTCGTGACGAGTTCTGGTATTGGAACGCTGCACTTTTGATGAAGGCATTGAATTTCCACCGAGTGACGTATTGTCATGATTTGATATTTTTTCTTCATTTTTGCTGTAATGAGAATGAAGACAATTAATAATTTAATTATGGACCGTAGTATTAAGATGAAAGTTCTTTTTGCTTTGCTTGGTTATTTAATTCCTGTATAAAAGGAGGTTTTTTGTTACGTTTTGTCAAACATCTACACAAGTGCACTTTTTCTCGTGTTACCGGTCTAAAATATACAATTAACCATGCTGTGATCAATAATTTTCTGTGATAAAATCGACACGAGAAACAGTGCGCATGTGTACCACATATCATAAATATATATTTTAATTCCTTTGGGGACACATTAGTCACACCCAAGCAATTTGTATTCAAAAATAAACAAATTAATAACATGTTTGCAGAGGTTTAAAATCAGATATATTCAATGTACTATCAGACCCATATCCCTATATGACTAACACGTCTGATCGACCATTTTGGGTGTGGCAGACACATAGGCGTGGCATTAAAAAATGTATATTCACATACTGATACATATCTAGAAAGGCCTATGAAATTACATTCAATAATTTTTACAAAAGTTAAGCAGATAATTATAATGTACTATCAGACCCATATCCCTATTATGATATTACACGTCTGATCTCTCATTTTGGGCGTGGCAGACAAAGGCGTGGCATTAAAAATAGGTATATTCACAGACAAATACCAATAAAGGTTTAGGAAATTACCCCCAACAATGTATCTAAAGAAATAAGTTTGATAAATACCAGCACGAAAAATTTCTAAGTCAAAGGTTTTTTCAGACAACGTCGGACAGAATATATTGAGACGTTGGCCTTTTTTCGCAGAAATTCAGACCGTTTCATAACTTCAATTGCCTAAAACACAAAAAAAAACCTATCAAATCATGTAAATATGGTTACACACTAAATTAGGGATACCCTTGTACACTTTAAAAATATTCTCATTTTTTTTGTTACAAAATTTAACCTGACCGCGCCCGTTTCATTGCTATTTGTACTTTTTTATACTTACTGGCATACTGGGCAAGCCCAGACAGGCCCAAATGACCCCCCACCCCGATTACAATGCTGTCTGCAGGGCAGGGGTTATGGGCAAGTCACGTGCCACTAGGGTTCCCTCACTACCATCAGCATTGTAGTCTGGGGGCAGGGGGAAGGTAAAACTCTCAACGATATATTTTCAAAATTACTTGTCTCAATATTTATGTCCGACGTTGTCTGAAAATTGAGTTTTTGATTTGAATAGGTAGGGTGGAGGTTTGTACCCATAATGTAAAAATAAGTCTATTTCCAGACAATTGAGGCCACCTGACGACCAAAGTGGGTCAACACATTGCTATAAATGTCAAATTTATCAAAAAATACAATCAGTAGGGCTAAACAAAAAACTATAAATTTTGGTATGAGACAAACCAAATAAAAATGTTGATTTACAATTTACTATGCATTGCTTCTAATCAGTCCTCATTGGTTACACTGGGTCCGTGAGAAATAAACATCAATAAAAAAAATCGTAAATAATAAAACACTGACATATTTAGCAGAGACCCCTGGCTTTGTTTACTTTTAAAACCTGCATCCTCACCCTTGAGAGCCATCCAGGTCACTCACACTGGATGTTAAGAAAATAAATGTACATGACAGAGTGTAGATTACCTTATGAAATAAATAAAATGTATATTCCTGAGCATTTCAAGTAATTTTAAAGAAAAAAATGTATTGCTGCTATCGGGGTCTGCCCGAAAAGTAAACAAAGCGACGAGTCCTTTTGAAATAGAACAATTTTCTGTCAGTCTCCTCAGTAAAGGTAAATACCAAATCAATATTCCCTTAATTCAATGGGTACTGTTTCTGATCAATTTGACACACGTTTGTTGATTTTGACAATTATATTAATTATCCAACTCAATCGATCTCAATAAAATCATAATACGCGTGAAAAGTTGATCATGGACAGCACCCCTCGCACATAGACTTATAATTCTTTTAATGTGACAGGTAAAAACAAAATGCAAATGGATATTCCTGATGATGAGAGTTATGACCTTCTCGGTCTATTATCTGGGAATTTTGATGACCCTGAGTTATTGCCTGGCAGTCTTGAGATCGAGGATAACACTCTCTCTCCAAGCGTAGTTTCAAATACCCACAATCGGACTGAAGCGAATGTGCCGAGTAAGCGCAAGACATCTGCCCGTATGACTTATGTTATTACGTATGCACAAGCAGATCTTGTAAAGATTCCGTCTCGGCAGGAATTCGCAACCACTGTAGTCGATGAGTTCAATCGCAATGACCCTATTGTTTCCCATTGGGTCTGCAGTATAGAGAGTCATCGAGTGAGCGGTATTCACTATCACCTTGCGGTAAAGTTAAATGCCCAGCGACGATGGTCACAGACACGAAAGAATATAAAGTCAAAAAAGGGCATTGACCTCGATTTTCTCCAGTGGGAAACCACATATTACGATGCATACCAGTATGTCACAAAGTTTGACACTCATTTCCTTCTCAGTCCTGAACACCCCCAACTTACAAATCCGCCCAGAACCTCTGCTGCTATCGCTGCTAAGAGACAGCTCACACTTAATCGTGCAGATAACGATAACCCTAGTACATCCAAACGGACATACAAGCATCCGCAGCTGAAAGCTGAAGATGTTGGTCGCATATGCATAACAGAGGGAATAAAGACTGATATGGACCTTATTCGCCTATCAAAAAAGTGGGGACAATTGGGCAAAACAGATTTAGAGGTTTTTATTTATCGACACAATGAGCAAAAGCGACAAGAAATAATCTCAACAGCATGGAAAATGGAGTCATGTGAAAAAATACATGAACGAAACTCATTGTCAAAAATTGAGATACTCAACAATGCGAGAGAAAAGCCATGCGCAGTCGAATCGGACAGTGGCCTTGAATGCGGAGGAAGGTGGCTACAGGCCGCATTAGACGTACTTGAAAAAAATAACATTTCGCAGGATACGTTTTCTAAACTTGTAAATAACGCTTTAAAATATGGACGGAGCAAAGGTCGGAATCTTATGATTATCGGGGGGACAAACCGAGCCAAAACTTTTCTCCTACTGCCCTTAACAAAGATTTACGATTCGTTCATGTGCCCTGCCAGTGGCTCGTATAATTGGGTCAAAGCGCCAAGTAAGGAGATAATATTTTTGAATGACATAAGGTATGACAAAAATGGTGAAAAGAAAGTTATGGTTTGGCACCAGTTTTTAAATTTATTAGATGGTTCACCAGTACAGGTTAGCATGCCTAAAAACTTTTACGCATCAGACGCAGAGTGGACTGCAAAACAACCAATCTTTGCCACAACGGACAAGAAAATTGTTAGAATGACCTCAGACGGACGGATAGATGAGGGTGAGACAGCCCAGATGGATGAAAGATGGGTCATTTTAGAACTGACACACAGATTTGATAAGCCTGATATTACATTAATACCGTGTGGCCGTTGCTTTGCAGAGCTTATTTTGTGCAGATAGTTTTATTATATTACTGATAGGCCATTAGAACATTGTTTGATTGCTAAAATCACACGTGCAAATCTCATTAACTTCACATAATATATTGTCATGCATAGCGTGAATAACGCAATCAAGCAATCTTTTAATGATGCTTTGACTTGTTTTGTTACAATTTTGTTAGTTGTATTGAAAAGGGTTTGCACAAAAGAAAAGAAATAGTGATTGTCTGGCATCTCAAAAAGGCCTAAAGGTCTTGTCTTTAATGTAGTGTACCACAGTTGACAGGTGTCAACTGTAATAATTAAAAACAAATATTTTAAACTTCTCTTTTACAACAGTTGACGGGTGTCAACTGTTGACATGAAAGTGTACCACAGTTGACGGGTGTCAACTGTAATAATTAAAAACAAATATTTTAAACTTCTCTTTTACAACAGTTGACAGGCGTCAACTGTTGACGTTTAATTGTTTTGTGACTATAAAACGCTTCGAACAAACGCGATATACCTAGACAAGCGCATTGCAAACAGTCTCAGTCTGCCTAATTGAAATTTGCAAACAGTTTTGTTAAATGCAAACCCTTTCAACTCACATTTTTTTAAAGGTTAAAAAACAAGCAGAGCAACAAGAACATAATAAAATTAATACTTAATACGTTGTCCCTTTGCCTTTATAATCATGTCAACACGTTTAGGCATCGTGTCAATAATTTTGTCAATTTTCTCTGCAGGAAATTTTATGAGCAGATCTACTATTCGTGCTTCTAGTTGCTTTTCGCTTTCCTTTTGTATTTGTTTTTTAACAGCCTGTTCTCTGAGGGCAACACCAACAAGATTAAAAACGTTTTCTATAGGGTTTAGGTCTGGGCTTCGAGACGGGATCTTTACCAACCTGGCGTCCAGCGCTTCTAATGCTTGAAGACTTTTCTTTGAGTTTTGGACAGGGCATCCATCCATTAAAAAGCGTCGAGGCTTTGGGTTGCAACTCTTTTGAAATGCATCATCCAAATGATTGTTTAAGAAGTCGATAAATTTTTCGCTATTAATTCTTCCCTCATATCGTTCACACTTTATAACCCCTTTTCCATAGGAAATACAGACCATGAATTTAATCTGCTTAGTACCCTCTTTTGCTCCTTTCGCAGTGCATCCTCTGGATAAGGCCTCGCCCGGCCGTCGCCATTCTCGAGCTTTGGGAGCGCACGCATCATCTAATGGGTTCGACTTATGGACAAACCCAGTGCCGTCAAGGTAGAAACAAATGCCTTCCTTGAACAAACGTTCTGATCCATCAGGCCACAGTCTACGGATCTTCCGTGCCCATTTCAATCTATCCTTGACATCTTCCGCAGTGAGGATTCCTTTCCGCCGTGTGCGCCGATAGCCGAAATCTTCTCTATTTAAGGTGCGCCTCACGGTGCGGTTAGACACACTCGCTGTGTAGCCAGAGGTGGTTTGAACTCGCTTTGATGTGAATGAACCGACTTGTAATCTCTGGCGAGGAATCTCCCGTGCGATTTTTCGCTGACTGCGGTCAGTAATGATCTTCGGTCGTCCCTCATTAGTCTTCCGCTTATCCACCTTTGGCGCCGAATTTAATTGAATTTTGGCTTGGCGGTATATCGAAGCTCTTGAATAATGGGAATATTTCTTGACGAGTTCTGGTATTGGAACGCTGCACTTTTGATGAAGGCATTTCCACCGAGTGACGTATTGTCATAATTTGATATTTTTTATTCAATTTCGCTGTAATGAGAATGAAGACAATTAATCTAATTATGGACCATAATAATATTAAGCTGAAAGTTATTTTTGCTCTGCTTGGTTATTTAATTCCTGTATAAAAGGAGGTATTTTGTTATGTTTTGTCAAATATCTACACAAGTGCGCTTTTTCTCGTGTTACCGGTCTAAAATATATAATTAACCATGCTGTGATCAATCGTTTTCTGTGATAAAATCGACACGAGAAACAGTGCTCATGTGTACCACATATCATCATAAATATATATTTTAATTCCTTTGGGGACACATTAGTCACACCCTTAGAAACTTGTCATATTGAAACAATTTTTATTCAAAAATGACATGTTTGCAGAGGTTAATCAGATAATTTCAATGTATTATCAGACCCATATCCCTATATGACTTCACGTCTGATCTCCCATTTTGGGTGTGGCAGACACATAGGCGTGGCATTAAAAAAAATGTATATTCACATACTAATATCTAGAACGGCCAATGAAATTACATTCAATAATTTTTACCAAAGTTAAGCAGATAATTAGAATGTAATATCAGACCCATATCACTATTATGATTACACGTCTGATCTCTCATTTTGGGTGTGGCAGACGAAGGCGTTGCATTAAAAATAGGTATATTCACACACATATACCAATAAAGGTTTAGGAAATTACCCCCGACAATGTATCTAAATAAATAAGTTTGATAAATACCAGCAAGATTTCGAAGTCAAAGGTTTTTTCAGACAACGTCGGACAGAATATATTGAGACTTTGGCCTTTTTTCGCAGAAATTCAGACCCTTTCATAACTTAAATTGCCTTAAACACAAAAAACTATCAAATCATGTAAATCATGTAAATATGGTCACACAATGAATTAGGGATACTCTGGTACACTTTAAAAATATTTTATTTTTTTTTTTAAATCTGGCCGCGCCCGTTTTATTGCTATTTGTACTTTTTTATACATACTGGGCAAGCTCAGACAGGCCCAAATGACCCCACCCCAATTACAATGCTGTCTGCAGGGCAGGGGTTATGGGCAAGTCATTAAGAAATTAATACTGCTAAAAAGTATCAGCTGCTCAATTTCAATAGTGCTATTTGAAAGATTCCTGCCGAATTATAAATATCGGAATTATAGCGTATTAAAATCGATTGTAACACGCAGTGATTATTTGTTATGCTTGATACGTATTATTATTGAAATTAATACTGCTAGAAAAATTAACTGATGAATTATTTGATAAATTCATACCGTAGCCTTTCGCACCCTATAAATATAGAATATATGGCGTATTAATATCGAGTTTAACCCACATTGTTTATTTCTTTTATTTGGTACGTATTATTATTTAAATTAATACCACTCAAAAATTAACACATGTCAGATTTGAATACGTATTAGTTGAATAGTTTCTACCGAAGTATACTTATAGCAAATCGCTTTTCATACGTATACTTTCTGATGATCAGTTCGTAAAGATTTATATCACGCATTAGTATGTGTAATCGTATGACATCAAGTGCAATTTACCAGAAATTTCCACGAGTAAAAACTAAGCTGTGTTCAAACTTTTACGAGTCCGATAGGACTTTTTACGAGACGTTGCGTGATTACACGTTAATCATTAATTAAAACATTGTTGCGTAAAAAAAGTAGGGTTTACAAAAACTACATTAAAAATGGAAGAACTCAGAATGATCTTGGAAAATTAAACACCATATCTCTAACCTGCTCTAATAGTATTTCCGTTTCTAAAAAAAACTATCAAAATAAGTTGGCTCAGAAATTGAGTGATCCCCAACTTGGACCTAAGGCTTATTGGTCTATACTCAACAAGTTCTTAGGAAAAGCTAAAATCCCGAAAATCCCTCCTTTATTAATTGACAATCGCTTTGAATCTAACTTTCTAACGAAAGCAAATATATTTAATGATCATTTTGCAAATCAATGTACAACTCTAAATAACGGAAGTGTCCTCCCTCCTTTCGAATACAGAACAAATAGTCGCTTTGATAGTTTAAGCATAACCACTAATAATATTCTTAAAGTTATAAAAGACCTTGACGTTTCTAAATCCCATGGATGGGATAATATATCTATCAAAATGATCAAATTGTGTGGCGACCCATTAGTGACACCATTGAAGCTAATTTTTGAAAATTCTCTTGAAATAGGCATTTTCCCAGATATATGGAAGCGAGGAAATATTGTGCCCGTTCATAAAAAAGAAAACAAAAACCTTGTTAAGAACTATAGACCAATAAGCCTTCTTCCAATTTTTGGCAAAATATTTGAAAAATTAATCTATAACTGTATATTTGAACATCTAAAAGGTAACAGTTTACTCTCAAAATGCCAATCTGGGTTCTTACCTGGTGATTCAACTGTATCACAGTTAATTAGCATAACTCAAGATATTTATAACAAATTTGATGGAACGCCATCATTAGAAACTCGTGGTGTTTTTCTTGATATATCTAAAGCTTTTGATAGAGTTTGGCACGAAGGCCTGTTACACAAACTGAAAAGCCATGGAATCGAAGGAAAATTATATCAGATTATCTCCAACTACTTATCAAATCGAAAACAACGAGTAACTATAAACGGACAAAACTCCGATTGGGGTGAAATAAAAGCTGGTGTACCTCAGGGATCAGTCTTAGGGCCTCTTTTATTTCTAATATATATCAACGACTTACCAGAGGGATTAAAGTCTACCGCGAAATTATTTGCTGATGACACGTCGCTATTTTCGGTGGTTAAAGATGTAGCAAAATCTTCTGAAGAACTTAACTTAGACCTTGAAAAAATTAATAACTGGGCTTTTAGATGGAAAATGTCATTTAATCCAGATCCCAATAAACAGGCAACTGAGGTTATTTTTTCTCATAAAGTAAGACCACCCCTCCATCCACCTATTTTCTTCAATAATTCACGGGTTTCCTCATTACAATCGACTAAGCATATAGGCATGACACTTGATTCCAAACTTATTTTTGACCTCCATTTGAGTGAGAAAGAATCAAAAGCTAATCGAGGAATTGGTGCTCTCAAACGGTTGCACCCAATACTAGATCGTAACGCCCTTTTGACAATTTATAAATCTCATATCCGTCCACACCTCGATTATGGCGACGTTATATACGATAAACCTGGCAATGCTAGCTTTGTAAATAAAATTGAATCAATTCAATATAACGCGTGTTTAGCAATAACTGGAGCAATTAGAGGTACATCTAGGGAAAAAATATACCGCGAACTTGGATTAGAGTCTCTTTCGGAAAGGCGATGGTATCGCAGATTATGCGCCTTCTGGAAAATCGTTAACGGTAACTGTCCAAACTATTTAACTGCTTACATTCCTCTTCAAAAACAATCACGTAATAATGATAGAAATAATTCTAATCTTCTCAGTGTCATACCTGTTAGAACTGACTATGCCAAAAACTCATTTTTCCCCTACTGTGTAAATGAATGGAACAAACTAGATCCCGACATTAGAAATCTTAAAAACATTTCCCCTTTTAAAACTTCTCTGCTTAAATTCATTAGACCAGTTGCATCTGATTCCTTTCACGTAAGTGATTTGAATGGATTAAAATTCCTTACCCGCCTAAGATTAGATTTTAGTCATTTAAACGAACATAAATTTAGACATAATTTCCAAGACACACCTAGCCCTAACTGTAGTTGTAGCCCAGTACCTGAATCTACATCCCATTATTTGTTGCATTGTCCACTGTTTTCCCAACATCGTAAAGTCCTCTTTGACAGTCTACGTAATATTGATGGGTCTATATTGAATCTTTCCAAAATTAACCTAGTAAACCTTCTTTTTTATGGTAACAACCAAATTTATTCCACTGCACAAAATACGGATATCTTAAATAGTACTATCCTATATATTAAAAATTCGGAAAGATTTGATGTGGCACTCTTCTGATATCCTCACTTTATTCGTATTCCTAAATATCATGATGATTTTTTTTTTTTTTTCTTTTCTTTTCTTTTCTTTTCTTTTTTAGGAATATTACAATTATAATATTATAATTATTTTATTTATTTATCTTTTTTTTTTCAAAAATCAAAAACCAAAAAAATTTGTCAACCGTACCTTTTAAAATATTATATAAGGGTATGGCAAAGCTGTTATGTGTTGTACTGTGTATATGTATATCGTGTTTAAAAATATGTAGAGAAAAAAAAAACATCATACTAAAAATGATCAAGTGTTCTGGATTTGATATGAGATTTTTAAAATCGAGCAATCTGTTGACACCCTTTTTGGGCTATAAATCGAGAGCTAGATTTCACCCGAACATAGGGTTTTCACAGGATGTTAAAAGTTAGTACCGTCTAACTGAACGGACACAGGTGAAACTATAGGACTTTGAAAATATTTTATATTATATTCTTTGAATATATAAGATTTTGAAAATGAAGAATTATGATTGGCCGAGAGGATTCACAACACGGGAAAACAAGTCATCAATAACTATGCCAATGCAAGCGGTTCTGAAGATATAAAAATATGAAAAATCTAGTATTCTGATTTGCTGACAGCATTTAGGGCATGTAAAAAGGTCAATGAGACATAAAAACTTATTGAAAATGTTCAAGCTGAAGATAAGATTCCGACAAAAAGTAATTCGGACGAACGGGGTGAATTTATAGGACACCGCCGGGAGTCCAAATAGGAGAATATAGGCAAAAACATAAATAGGTCAGAAATATAGAAGATATAGGGATAAATATGAATAAACAAGTAGACCTGTATTGACCCCCTAGAAATTGTTTTAAAAGGATAAATGTAGGGATAAAAAAAGAAGAGAAGTGGTAAACATTTTAAAAATATGACTTCATTATTATTAAAAAAAGTCAAGTTGTTCTAGAGATATAAGATTTTGAAAATCGATTATTTAGAGTGGGTGAGATCATTTCAGGATATATCAAGAACCAATATTTTATCAGAGATGTGGCTTGGTGTGACGGATGCACGGAAGTGAATTTAAAAGTCGTTTGAGGAACCAAAATATGAGCACAAACAAAATAATTATGATCCAACCTGACATTGATACATATTACGGGGACTTTGGTTGAAATCAGAATAAGGAGTTAGAGAACCAAGAGCACTCAGCATGGCGCCATCATGCAATTCTAAATGAGTCGTTTTCTAGAAGGAAATATGATTATAAAACAAACACAAGTTGATCATTGTGACAGTAAACGATAGACAAACAAAAACTTACTTGATTACTTATTTGGGGGCCTAAAAACCATGAGGAGGGGGGATCAAAAAATTTCCAAAACTAATTTTAAAGGGCTTGGAATAAATAAGGAGGGGTGGAAAATAAATTTTATGTTGAAAAGATGAATATTTTGATTTATTTGAAAGTAGTATATTACTGTTACGATATATCACTGAATCAGTCACTACCCTATTATTAAGCATAAAACCTCAAAAATATCAAATATATGTGCCCTTTCTATTTCAGGCAACACTTAAAATGAATACTTTTATATCTTCTAATAAACCTCTTCTTTCCGGCATGACAATGATTGCGAAAAGTTTAACTTAAAAGTAACTAATACAAAAATATTATAACTATTCAGTAAACAATCATTAAATACTATCACTGTTGACTAAAATACAAACTGCTTAGGGGTAAACTGGTTATATTTAGTGAAAAACTTATATTATCCCACTTTTGCATGTGCCTTATAATAAAATTAATGCTTGACATAGGAAATGATCAAATAAGTGCTGCGGAATCCTAAAATTCCAAAATATTTTATAAGCACACTGGGTGACAATGATAAACTGGTTATCAATTTTTTTATGCTTTCTTAACTCTTTTGGAAACTTTATAAACTTAGACAGGTTTTTTGAATAGCTATTGTATAAACATTATTATGTTATAATTATGTACTTGCCGTCTTGTGCAACTCTCATCCATAAACTTTACATAAATACTCACCCCTTTATGTAGTTCCTTGGTACACACTGCAATATCCATATAAACCTGAGAATAATGTAGATATCATAGTAAGAAAATATCTCAAAGTTGTTAAAGGGATTGGACACTGTAAAATCATTGGGTTCATATGAAATAGCATGGAAAATTATCATAGAATTATAATTTTTTCAAAAAATTTCAAACGGTTCTCAAGTTATATTTTATAAAAAGTCAAATCTATGACATCACCATCCACTTTTGTGATGTCATCATGTTTTGTGATCTGAGATTTTATTATGGTTTTATCAAAAACGGTCAAGTGGTTCTGAAGATATAAGATTTAAAAAATCGAGTGATCTGATTGGCTGTGAGCCTTTTCGGGCTATAAATCAAGAAACCGGACATAAAGTTTTCGCAAGATGATAGAGAATCTTCTCTATTACAGGCCTCCCAAATTAACCCTTTTATGGCTAAAAGGAGAACAAAGCAGGACATTTAGGGCTAAAAAAACAGGATAAAGAAGGACATTTTTGCGTATATAACAGGACAAAATCTTATCATTAGATTTTTGTCCTGATTAAAACTACAAATATGACAACAGACTAATTTGGATTTCTTTCTTTCCCAATATCTTTCATAATTTTTTCAGAAATCCAGGTCGTCAGATTTGCTGCAAATGACCTGTTGGAAATACATATTTCATTTCTGAGTTTGAGAAAAAGTAACTTAAAATGAATTCCTCATTAACTTCTTCAACAATGTAAAATGACCTATTAGCCTTCTGCCTAGTATTTCTAGTATATCTTTAACAAGCTAACTACTTTGAAGCTCATAACACCAAAACACTAATTGGGTATAGAATCAATGTTAAATTTCTTGAATTCTTTTTCCGAAACACTTTTGTTTTTGTTGCATTGATGTGCGTTTTAGATATTTTACTGAGTGTAAGTTTTAGCAAAAATTTCTATATCAAAAAACGCCTTACTTCTGCTTTAGCTTCATTTCATAGGACCAATTACCTGACAGTTTAACTAATTTGTATTCGGATTTAACATCCTTACATACTTCAGAAATAAACCGATTTCTAGCACCAACTTTAGTTAAAAGTACTTTGGTTTTATTATAAGCCATGTCATGCTGGGCTTTGTTGTATAACTAATATTAAGGCCCTAGTTCTACAATTCTGGCCACCATTTATTGACAAAAAACCGCAACCGTAAATTTTTGGCTTAGAATAAAGGCTTTTGCCAGGATTTTTTAGATTTTCCCAGCCCTCGAAAATTGCCGAGAAGAATGCCACAGATTTGAGAGCTTTCCTCCCTAAATTTCGGCCAAGGGATTTTGTTGATATTTTCAAATTCTAAAAGGTGGTTTTGTTAACAAAAGAAAGCAACCCTATTTGCGACAGGTTGATT
>JAUOBW010220989.1:0-12883 GCA_032360285.1 Lepidozona retiporosa | reverse complement strand
TAGACGCGCCCAACAAGTGCTTTCCGATGCAGAATTTGTCTGGGAATGTAGCGCACTTGGTTACGAGTCAAAATTCCAACGAGAAGTTCCCGAAATAAGGGTATATTTATACTACGGTTAAAAAACGTATATATACGTTATCCACAATTAAGGGGTTAACTGAAAGAGTTGAATTTTATTTTTTTGATATAAATGCTACAATTCACATATATTTTGTACCGATATACTAATAATCCGAAAATTAACAAATTTCAAATTCACAAATTTCCCTGGATGAGTATTATCAATATATTCTTTATAACGTTTAAGAATTTAAATGTTTAACTTTTAAAACAAAAATTATATTTTGGGTTACAGTTTCTTGTATGGCCCGAAATATTTATTATTTTACTAATATTGTATATATTTTTTAAATTTTTACTAATGACGTCAGAATTTGACGATGAACACACCAAACTTCAAAAAATGTATTCTTTGGGAATTACCATCTAAAATCTACACTACAATATATGTCATAATATATTCAATATTTCAGAATTATTTTGATTATTTATCCATTTACCAGAGAAGTAAATCCTAGTGTAAGGCCAACGTAAAATTTAGAATATTAGAAAATTGGATGTGTTGCCCAACTTGGGTTGAAATAAGAGTCGGTCGCAGAATTTACGTATTTATGTTTCTTCTTCGAATTTTATCACTTTGTGGCCGAAAATTACAGTTTATTTTCTCGATAACTACGTTTGATAGCTGACATAGAGGTAAAAAAAACATTATGCAACCTCTAGGAAATTTATTTTAAAAAACTCTTCAACCCTGGAAATGCCCTACTCTTGGGAAAAATATATTTCAATCAAGATAAAATCCTATTTTAAGAGTCATTGTTCTAATCCTAAAACAAGTTTGTAAATATTCAATATTGTCCATGATATAACAGTGAATAAAAACAACAGGAAATTATACTAATGAAAAGAAAATCTTTACCCCGAGAAAAGATAGATTTACCTGGAATGACAAGTAGTTAGAAAAATGAAAATAATAATTAATTACACTAAATTAAAATATAATAATTAAAACTTAAGTCTTTTGGACTATTGACGTTGTAGTGTTAATATATGAGACATGTATAACTATTTAGGGCCGGGTCATTTTTAATGCCGGCCGCAGGGGCGGAGGAGATTCCGTTAGGGGACCAAATTTTTCACAGCTATTTGAATGGGGTCGGAAACTTTTCGAGAACCACAAAATATATATATACAAATATGAAAAAGGAAATAAAAATAAAGTCTAAAAACTTTTCTTTCACAAATAAAATCACTCAATAGTACAAAATATAAAATTATTTAAAAAAGGAAGTTAGTCTTGTCTGTTTTTCTTCGGATTTTTTTTTTTTGGATAAACCGACTAAATGTAAAGATGATTCAAGTGAATTTATCCGATCGTTGATGGTGTCACTTGCCGCATCATATTCAGCAAAGATGCCCTTTTCGTAAAGCATCTTCAGTCCTGACAAGTGAAATTTTCCGATTAGTGACTCTAAAGCTTTGCAAATCATTTTATTATATTCTTGAAATTGTAGTTTGAATTGTTCACATTTTCAATAAAGTTGGAAGAATTTTTGCAAATAATTGCCAAACACTGTGTTGCACTTTTCACAACCCGCCGCTTCTGTTTCGTTATTTCATCTTTAGCCTTGTTGTCTCGTTTTCTTTTTGCAGCCCGCCGACTATCAATTTCCGGAGAAGTGAAATTATCACCCGATCGTTAAATTGCATTTAAAATATTACCGTGAAGACGGGCTAATTCATTAGCTACAATGCCGCATCGGCTTAAGCTCTGGTCGATGAGCTCTAATTCGTTTTCCCGCCATGTTTTGATGACGTGGTCCTTATCAAAGAGCCTACTTCTATGAAGTTTAAGCTCTTCTTCTTAAACCGATACTTTTTCCGCTCTCTCCTTGAGAAACTTTTCGGTGTTCCAGGCTTTTTCGTACTCGCTATTTGCCAATTTATAGTTCTTAACTAAAATTTTTCTATGTTGAGATAGTTTCCGTCCTTACTTTCTTTAGTGTTATGTAGTATCTTTTCCACAGCTTTGAGCTTCTGTTTAATCTGCCACCTGAACTCTCGTTGACCAGAAACGTAACTAGTAAATTGCGGTGCCGGCATAAGCTCTAAGATCGCTTCATACAAATTTTTAACGCCGTCTCCGTTTGGCGACGGAATCATTAACTGTTTAACCGCATCGGGCACTAAAAAGATAATTATACAATATTGAGTCCTCTTTAATACCATTCTAGTATTTTTAGAGATGTATGTCATTATTTTTGCTACAGTTTCGAGTTACTGATCAACAGCAAGTCGATGTATTTATCTACCCAAGTTTTTAGCCTCCTGTGACATAAAAAAAATCAAATTGTGCAGCACTTTTATTCATACTTTACATTTCTCAGCCCTTAAATATATCTAATGTATTTTCGGCCGGTCGCTGAAACTATTACAACAAAAGTGTAAATCTTATCCTTTATAGTTTAACAATCTACTCAACATTATTGAAACACACCAGAAATTTTAGATAACACCAATCAATTGATCTAATTACAAAAATAAACAAATTTGAGCTAAACAAATAAGTATATATTTTAAATAAAAAAGTTTTTTTTATCTTGTAGAAGTGTTATTTATTTTTGAAGCCATCCATCAACTTGTCTTAAAAATAAAAAGTCAGATAGTCAGATTACATTAATCTAGCTACACTCCCCTAATTCAAATATATGATCATAGTTACATTTACCTTTTACAGATTTGGATGAGCTTGAAACCGTTTCTCCTTGCTGAGTCATTTCATTGGTCTTTTTTATCCCGTTCCTGATTCGCGACGAACTTTTGTATATGTCCTTTTTTAAAAAAATTTCGTCTTTAGCATGGATAGAACTTCTGGGTCTTCCATAGCAAGGATAAAATTCATATCATCATTTTCTAAAAAACTGTCTTGGTATGAAAACAAACTGCATTCGTTTAAAAAAACTGCTAGAGTATCCATTTTAATTTTAATCTGACTTCTTCTTTTCAAACCTTCAATCAACCTGTGAACACAATTTTTCTAGAAACAAATCTTTATCCTAAAAAAGCTGCACTCCTCCTTTAGAGTAACAAAATATTTAATGATGGAGAGTGCAGCAAGTTGTGTTTATGTTTAAAAAACATCCCCTTCCGTTATGCAAAATAATAACGCTTTTAAAGCCAAATTGCAAGTGCGATGGAGAGCGAAAATTTAAAAACTCTTGAATAAACAAGACCATGTGTTTTTATATAATGTGATGTGATTATCGATCATTATATATGCAACATGGAATTATATTATTGTTATTGTAAATTGAAATATTATTGTTAATACATGGAATTATTGATTGATTTGAGTTTAGTTTAAAATTTTCAGAAACTATTTAGTTTTTACATTTATAATAGGGTATTCCATTTTTTTAAAAAAGTATACAAACAAAAACTATGTGAAGAATATGAACACTTTTTTAGAAGAGAATCTTAAACGTAATTTTTGGGTTATTAAATATAACGTTTATATATAACCAAATAGAGTATATAGATATAATAGCTCATTACATAAAAAGTTTATTATAGATTTTTATCACGTTTCCCTTACCTAATATTTCGATAAGGCCATAAAAAAATGTCTGCTTCCGCACCACTTTGGCACGGACCGCTGCACCGATCGACTTGAAATTTACAGGGAATGATCGGAGAGGTTGCTCGCAGGTCATAACATGGCCGGATTTTTAATTTAGGCTCCGGTTATTTTTTTTGCTCCGCGACTCGTTTTTTGGATTGTTGTGAAGGGTCGGATTTTCGGCCAACATAAGGAAAAGTGTTAGAGACTTAAAATTTGCACCAGATGTTGATCATTATGAAACTCGATGACAGCCAAAATTTCAGGTCAAAATATTGACGTTAAGGCCCTTATTGGGGGTCCAAAGTGCCAAAATGGCATAAAATGGCCAAAATCGACATTTTGTATCTCAGCAAACGCTTGGTTGCCAGTGGATTGTGAATTGTCAATGTTTAGAGGGGAATTAGTGATGAAGATTCGGCAAAAAATTGGAGCCATAGCGGTGCGTGAAAAGTTATAACCACCAAAAACACCAAAAACAGTTTTGTACAAAAATTTCAATTTGGCTGAAATTTGGCCAAAAGTTGCGCACAACCGTCCCTTTTCGACAAATTGTATCAAAAATCGTTTAAAAATTTTTTTTTTCTTAAATCTTTTTTTTTTTTTTTAATTTTTATTTTTTTATTTTATATAAATTTTCGTTTTATAATTATTTTAAACCATTTTTTTGGATTTTTGTTTTGCGCGCTATGAATACTAATATTTCTCCACTGTTATCGGATAAACATTTTGTTGGTATCCTATTCTCGCTACTGTAGTAGTGATGCTAATATTCTAGAACTGTCGTTTTTAAAACTACAGCAGAACTGACTAGTTTGATTGTTGAAGTGTTAAACTGTATTTTTAGAACTTAGGGAGAAACATCTGTTCTCTGTTGTTAATCTTTATCTGTTTTTTTTTGACACGCTTTTAAGTATCCAAATTGAAGCGGTGATCAAAAAGTTTTTAGTAGGGAACAAAAATGATAGGTGGTATCACTATTATGGCATGCCGAAGTCCCTCAGTTACGTATATTATAGCGGCATGCTGGTAAATGTGGGGAATAGGGTAGGTAGGGTATGATGTTTTCAGATGAAATGTTTGATGCCCATACTAATATCAAAACTGACTGCCTACTGTGTTGTTCTTTGATTAATTATATGACATTTTACTTTCCAGATAGACTATGAAAAATATCTGCAGCTTCTTTAGCGTCTGGGAATGAAATAAGGTCAATTATTAGTGATAAATCTAAGTTTAGTGAAACTGTCTACGAATCTCTCCAGACATGTAAACTCAGCGACAATTTGAAAGTTATTGAAGATCACATTAATAAGCATTCTGTCGGTACATCTCGTTTTAAACATTTAAATGGACTGCGCTATATTTTGGATTGTGTACTTGCTTTTTTGCCTACTTCAACCGGAAGCCGGACACTATCTTTTATGACTTTTGATGAGGCTTTTCGATTATTTGTTTATTTTCAGGAACCAGATTCATTTGAAATAGTGTACAATGATAAAAATGGAAATTGTTCTCAGAACTTCTATGCCATGAAAAATATGGCCTTTGTATATACATTGTAGTGGTAAATAAAACAAAAAACATCATATTACGACCTGACAATTTTGATTTAGAGATTTTTTTTAGTCAAATTTCTGAGAAACATGAAGAGGAAAAACATTAACTAAAGAAATCGTCCAAAGTTTAATGAAATGTCTGGACAGAGAGTGGGACAAAAAAGTTGTAGAGTTTTAATTGCAATATTTTTTACAGCTTCAGAGGTTGATACACTTGGCATTGATAAAGACTCAATCACTTCTGATTTATCTTATGTCGAAACATTTATAAAGGATTCTGTTGATATAAAAACTGAGGCAAAAGAAATGGTAATCGGAAATTAAAAAAAAAAAGAAACACGACTTGAACAAAGTATAAAGTCTAAAAACAATCTTCTTTTAAACAAACAAAATCTTTGGAGCCAGGTACAAAAATATGGGCTAATCGAAACAATATAGGATACAAAAGAGCAATTAGAAAATTGCAAGTCCTTAATAAACAATCCAGATTCAAAAACCGTTGCTGGGATGATTCAATGGATGAGGAAGACGAACGTTTCCTAGCACAGTGCTTCACTTCCAAGTCAACTGTTCATGGACGTCGCCAGAATTCTACACTCTATACCAATCATAGAGTTAATATAAAGGATTTCTTGAAAATTGTGAATCAAAATAGGCACACACAAGTCCCCTGGGACTTAAGTTACTGAAATCGACTACATCTGTGTACAACCGTATAATGCCGAAAAGTAAACGGTCAAACCAAGCAAAGAATCATCTTCGCCTTGGTTTATTCTGTTCTAAAAACCACCGAAGGCAGAAAATACATCCACTCTACTGACTCATTTTTGCCGGGCTCATAAAAAAAATATTGTTCGATAGTTATCTGCTGAAAATCCAGATTTAACTTTATTTCGCAGTTACGATGACAAGGCCTACATCTTCCCAGACACTAGCACCGTCATGCGGAGTGCACGTATAACCAGCGGACTTATCAGCCTAGTGATGACAGTCTAGCTAGAAAATTAAAAAAGTATGATTTCCCGCTTTCAGTGTTAAATTGCACATCTGGGACATTTATGTACTTTCGAAAACTATTAAGTTTTGAAGATGGACAGGGAATTATTAAAACTGATCAACAAACAAGCGTTGTTCTAGTTAAATCCAAATATTTTCTTGGAAGTTCAGGTTCCGTATGGGGGAGTAATTTGATAGAAAATAGATTTAGCGAACCTGCATTACACGAATATGAACACTCCCCTATTTCCAACAAATTTCGTGGTGCATGTTTCAGATTGAAGGATTCCCTAACTAGTTTTGTAGATCAAACTAATGAATCAGACCTGGATTTAATGATAGGAGGGGATGCTGAATATAAGAATTATGAGTCGTCCAAACCTAGAAGTTACAATCGAAATCGACACAGCCACTACTATTCTCAATAAATTGACTAGTTGTTTACAAAAGATAGATGATTTGATTATATTAGTTGAATCAAATAATGATTGCTGCATCAACTCTATTATTAAAGAAATTCTTGATATATTCAAACTTTCAGTCGATATTTTAAAAGCTATCGAAACAATCAACCTACCAAAAATTAAACCCAGAATTGTCGATTTAACTGATGCGGGACCAGGTGTTGGTATTACAAACATTGAGGTTTTTTATAGAATAGCTCAGGAAATTCGAATATCAAATTACGATTACTATATACGTCACCATCTGGGACCAGGAAACAGTAGTCACAATGAGGTTGAGCGGATTCAAAGCTATGTATGTGAGTAATAGGTATAATTATTTAAGGGATACCTTAAGGGAAGAAACTGTTTGCGGAAGAAATTTTTGCGGAATTTATTTTTGCGGATAGATGACTCATATTTTGCAAAAAAATCCATATTTTGCGGAATCAATTTTTGCGGATGCAAGGAATTTTGTAAAATCAAATGTCGGAAAACACCTATTTTTGTATACGGTTTTTACTTAGACTTTACTTTTTTACTTTGTTTTTTATTTTTTGGTTGATGGGAAGTTTATTCCATAACTTAGGGTCAATGTATGAGAGACCTCTCTTCCTTATTTCTAGTGACCTATTGTGAAATTCCAGTGTCGAAATACGATTCCGGGTTATTTGCCTAGAGGAAAATTTATAAACTTCGCTTATATAGTCTGGAGAGACGCCTTTGGAGAATTTAAAAGCGCTAACACAAATGCATTGTTCGAGTCTATTCTTCGTAGGAAGCCAGTTAATAAGTTTAAATTATTTTGCCATTATGTGAGCCCTATTATCCAGATTAAAGCAGAATCGTATGCATTTATTTTGTCTGCCAAACAGTACAGACATAATCAAATTGAGGCTATATCAGTGCATTACAAAGGAGTCTACGCAGATCAGAATTGAGATAGGATTGCTTTCTCCAGATAAAAATAATTCTACTACTAATTTTGCTAATAACCTTAAGTCCCATAGCTTCTCTAGATAGAGAGCTGTCAAAAATGCCACCTAGATAAGTTACTGTATAATGGGGTTTAATGTTAATGTCGTTTTTTCGTATGTCAAAGTTCCTTAGTCTTGATTTGGTTTTCGTCTTCTCTTGACCAAAATTAATACTGAGTACATATCATTTAAACCAGTCAGTGAATTGTTTTTGAATGTTAAATTGCAAAGAAAAAAATATGTAGTAGAATCTAATATTGTTTTTGAAGGGGATCTTTGTGATGGTGGCTATATAGAGTGGGAGCATCGTTAACAATTCCACGGTTTAGACAAAGATAAAATCGAAAGTTATTCTGCTGAAGATCTTACAAAGTGTGAAGAGTCACGCATGAAGTTCAATGCAATGGAAGTGTGTCAAGAAGTTGCTGATCGGATTGATGGTGCGGTCGCTCCAGAGGGATTTTTAAAGGCCAGAGTACTGAGCAGCGACCTAACTGATATGTTTTATTGAGATACCGCTTTCCTTAAAAAATTCATTGAGCACAAGGAGAAAAACGCATCCCTCCCACCGGTATTTTACTTTTATTCTAGTCTGTTAGAATTTGGAGACACACACTTCCGTAAGAGTGAAAATACATTGAGTTTTTGAAAGGTACCTGCCAAAATAACGACAATGAATTATGTGTGTCCTGTATAAGAGGCTGGCTAGGTCCACCTTGTAAACGAACTCCAGAGCCTTTCCCTGATTATTCTTCTACGGGACGGCATTACCTGCATGTGTCTCAGACCCCAGTCAAGATCGATGGAGTAGAACGCGATGTGAACGATTACAATCCGCGAACAAATTTGAAACAGGTGTTCTCTGAACAAAAGTTGTCATCAAAAAATCATGAAGAAATAGAAATATTTTCTAAACAATTCATTGTGGATGAAGAAATAGTTAAAAGCTCGCTAAAGGAAATGGAAAACGCTCTTTTTGAGAGGAAGGTTAAGCAGTCTGTGAGTCGTAAAAATAAAGGCATGAAAAATCCTATGGTGATTTCGATTGGGGAAACCTTGTTCACAAACAAACACTAAAGACTCTTGTAGTCAGTAACCTTGATAAATATTTAAACCATCATAACCTTGGACATTATTTGAAGTCGAAGAAGTCGCAAAAAGTACAAGCAATAAGCTCACACAAATTAATGCATACGTTAAACGAGTCTCTGCTGCCAACAGAAGATAATTTGGTACACGAAGAATCATACACAGATGACGATGAAGTTATTGCTCCGACAATTGAGATCGATGAAGAGAGTAATATCATGGAAACAGATGATTATGATGATGATTTCAATGTTGAGCAACTGTTCACAACAACACGTAGCGGCCGGTCAGTAGGAAATTGGCGATTATCAGAATATCAACAAGGCTATTTCTAAACAATCGTCTAGTTGAGGTAAAGCATTTTTTAGATTGATTACTTGTGTTTCTGATTGTGTATATACTTACTTCTAGAAAATAATTATACATCATTTGAAAGTAAATAAGTTTTACAGTAGAGAATTTAATAGAAGGAAATTAGCAGCATTTTTGGTAGATATTAAAAACAAAAAAAATGTAGGAATAGTTTTTCTGGGTCAGTGAAATCATCTTTGGCGTACCAAATTTTCACAAATTTTTAAAATGTTTTCGTATACCTAAACTTTTGGAGTGTTTCCCAAACATACTTTTAAATCTACAATTTTTTACTTGAATCCTGTATAAGAAGTCTGAAGCAGTATGTCTGGTCCCAGGGCTGTTTTTGCAACTCAGTGATTAGCCAAATTTTCTGATGATGCAGCACTAACTAGATACCATGACTGGGTGATAATTGGCTAAATATATATTCATTGTTACTGTTGGGCCATTCTTTAATTATTTAATTAAAGCTTGTCCTTTTTTATTTTCAAAATAGATTTATTTAGACAAATACTTTTGAACAGTCACAAAATAGTTTTTTTTTAATTTTTTAACACACTTTATATGTGTATAGTGTATTTATTTTTTATGTTCCAGCTACAGTAATGTAAAAAAGAAATATAGTTTGAAAACGGTTTAATATAGATATCGTTTCTTTTACACTGTATATATTGGTTTCACAAAAATCCCGGCATTACCTTTCCTAGTTAATTCTTGCATGTTTTGCAATACCAGAATAATTTCATGTAATGTTTTAAATGTGAAAACCTTGGGATTAAATGTTTTTTTGGATTTTACTTTACTATGTATTCTATAAGATAAGCATACCTACTATATTTAAAATAGTGTTTCTTATGGTGCAGGTTTAAAATGACTAAAGCTAAGCAAAACCTTAGGTTGACTATTGTATTTGCCAAGTAGTGCTAATTTAGTTAAAGACCTAAGAAATAAGTTCAAAGTGATTTGGTATCTTAGGCTCAAAATAAAGATCTTTAAGAATTATAAACTCTATTTTTTATTTCGTCTAAAAACCTCACTTCGTTCTCAAGATATAAGTTATTTAGTAATTAGTTATTAATTAATTTTTTTAAAGTTCACATTATGCACTATGATGTCATACGTTCACTTTCATCTATAAGTAAAATAAGTATATGTAAAGAACGAGTTGAGATTTTTCAACGAAATGAATAGCATTGTTTCTCATTTTTTAATTCTCATATTTTCAAGGCAACATGCAAAATAACCTTGGGTTCCCTTTAATACATTTAAAATCATTTTATTATGTTAGAAAAATGGAAACTTGTCTCTATTAGGTTCTACCAACTTCACCAGCCCAAGCTGAACTAGAAAAAGGATACTATCTTACAGTTGTTATTTGAGAAAATGGCATGATTATTAGAACAAAAACTCTTTTTTATAACTAACCTGTTATTATTCTTCCTGAGTTCTAAATGTATTTTTATTTATGCTAGAAAATTATAATTATAAAAATGTTGGATATCACACAAGACGTTCTACTGGTGATGATTTCTCAAGACGGTGGTTTTTAAGTCTGTAATTATTCTCTTGATAAATTTTAACTTAATGTTTAATTGTTAATAGTTTCTTTGATGGGGTGCGAAATTTTTAACTTGGTAAAGAATGGGGTGCTAGAATTTCATGGAACGTTAATAATTCTCCTCTGCCCCTGCGCCCGGCATTAAAAATGACCCGGCCCTTAGGAAACAATCTAAGTTACCCACCAGGAAAATAATATGGATGAAGTCAATGCAGCAATGCCAGACTCATAACTCGCCAATACAATGAAGTATTGCGAAGAAAGCTCTTCTTAATTAGATCTATACTTAACTTTTGTGAATATTGGTCAACATACCTGTCTCCCCAAACAAAAATTAACTAATAGACTGAAACGATGACAGTAAATTTATAAATAGTTTATCGTATTTCCTCAGTACATAAACATTAATTATTGTAGAAAAAAAAATAATACTAATTCAGCCATAATCATATGCTACATCTTATTTAAGCCATTTGGTTTGAATGTTTCCAGTATATATTGCCAAAATGACTCTCTTTTTCTAAAATATATAACTTCACTAGCTTTTTCTTTAAACATTATTTACCAATCATTCATATTGTTGTGGTCATTTTGGGCAAAATCAACATTGAAAGACTTCTAGGGTACATATTTATTTTGACTGTGTTTACGATAAAAGCATATATAGTTATTAAATCTCAGCCTAACCTTGGTACTTGCGCTGCTTACGTATTGTTTACGACACATGTTAACAAATAGATAACATTGCTGGAATTACAGTTTAATCTAACTCCTAGAATTTTGTAGCTGATTTTACAATCTATACTTTAATATGCAGTACTATAATCAACATTGCTTACCCTTGAAAGATTTTGAATCTCCGTCATATAACACAGGAACTTTAGCACGAACTAAAAGCTAGTAAAGGTTTTTGCCCCATTTAAATGCAATAAGTGGCACATCTTTAAAGACCATGTGGCGTTTTTTGTCTGTAGTGGGTAGTAAATGAATATTACAGAGGGTATCTTTTATACGAGAATTAGCTGGGTGATAGGTATAATAAAAACTAGGAAAATATTATGTAATTTACATGATCGGGGAAAGTGTTTGTCAATCAACTTTAGAAATTGCATTCCAATATTGGTCGAGAGGTTTTTAATAAATGGGTGATTGAACCGTATTATTTTTCGTTATCTGGTTCTTTTCGTTTTTATATTTTTTTTTCATGTTTAATTTTAAGTTTAAAGATTTTATATCCGCTCATAATTATTTTCTCACCGGAAGAATTTTGATTTAATCTGTTGTTTAAAGAAATTGGAATTGCTTTCAAAATTTCAATGTATAGCAAAATGTCATTCGTTTTTTATATGATTAGTAAGAATTGTCTCAATTTATATTTTAAAGCCAATTTTTTTTTAATTGTTTTCTTTTTGGTTTTGTCTATTTTATGTCCGTTTTTATTATTTAAAACTATTAAAAAATTATCACGGTAAAGGACAATATTGTGTTTTAATATGAGTTTTTTTATAATAGTTTCATGGATGTCATTTTTAATTTAGCAGACAATTCTTAACAACCATATAAAAATCAGAATAACAATTTATTTACATTAATACATGTGTAAATTAATTTAAACGGTATAAATGCACTTTCAAATCAATAATGTTTATAAATAATAGTTAAATATCAAATTTTCAAAAGCAATGTGCATATATTAATTTTAGATGTCAAGATTTTAGTTAAATTTAATTAAAAGGAATTTTCAAAAATCTAGTCCATAAAAGTGAATTCAGCAATACCAAATATAAATGGGACATTGCAAAGATTTCCGTGACTTATATATATGACTTATATATAAGTCCTTGGAATCTGGAATATCATAATGATCAGGTGTCGGCCACGAGTAAGGATCCCCTGCTACTTTAAAGTGACCCGCCATTCATATTTAGTGGTTTGTTCAACAGGTGAAAAGACAACCAATGTGGAAGCCCCCCGTGAACTGCTTTTATCAAAGACGTCGGAAATGGGGGAGTGTCAATCCCCAGACTAGTCAGCAAACTAGTCCTTCCTGCATACATTTGTTTTGTAAGTAAAAAGACAACCTTATTAAGGCACCTAAGCCCTGCAGCAAGCCCAAATTGAGTAAATTATACTATCCTGTATGCCATTCAGATTTATAATAATATCACATGTTGAATACAAATTAAAATAATTTTACTAAATATAAAATACATTAGGGCTTTTGAA
>JAUOBW010220878.1:0-12891 GCA_032360285.1 Lepidozona retiporosa | reverse complement strand
ATTAGTAATATCATTTTCCTCCATAACTTTTTAAATTTTATTCTGTTACTAATAATTTTTGGTCATAATCAAGATATCAACATTTGAAATTATTTGAAATTAAAAATTCTGAAACATGCAGAATGTGAGTAGTTCCAGGCTTCTTTATGAATATAGATTAATGACGATATCTTGATTTCTAGATATCATTTTTCGACGAAATTTGTACCAGAAGTCCGTAATAGCATAAGGAAACTACCTTAAAAATTTTGTTAAAAATCGTCATGTAAAAGTTGAGATATGGCCATATTAGTCCCTCTGAGGTTAGATTTAGTATTTTATAATTGCGATTATTATTTTCTTGATTTATTGGACTCCCGGCAGAGCCGACGGAGTCCTATGAAATCACTCATGTTCGTCTGTTCGTCCGCCCGTCCGGTTACTTTTCGCAAACCGTTCATTAGTTTTTTCTGAAATTTTCGGTGAAGACATTTGGTCCTAAGGCGAAAACACTATGTCAATTTCTCCCAAAATTTGGCATGAGTCTTCCTTTCATCGTCTTGAACATGTGTACACAATTTCGTTACAAAACAACATTTCGTTATTGACTTATGCCCATATATATGAAGTTAAAAAAGGGCCTGGTACTAGCCACGTGTTAAATTTTAGGAATTAAGTTTTGTACCAAATAATTTTTATATTATATGTACCCTTATATGTACCAAATATTTAGAACTGATTATAAATCATTCCAAAATTATGAGTGATTATATACATAACACATATAACTCCTTTGTGATATCATAATGTAGCAAGAGGCCTGGAACTAATCTTGTACAGTTTAGAATTTTATATTGGTTGAAGGTATTGTCCATCTTTAATTGCTCATAAAATGAGAACTGTTTGATATTTTTCGACGAAATAAAAATTATTTTTTATCTTTTTTCAAGCACTTTCAAATGATTGTTGATTGTTGTTTGTTTTTTGACCTTGGGTTCACTTTAAGCATTCATTAATTGTTCTCAATTTTTGGACCGACACAGTAAAAGTCCTTTGGTTTTTGGTCTAAAATCAATGTTTTAAATTTTGAACCAGTCCAATGCTTTGCTTGTTTACCCTCAAAATAAAAGTTTGTCTGAGTATTTATATATTTTCGAATACTTATTTGTAATAGCGTTGCGTTACAAAAATTATTTTAATTTTTCAGTATGAGTGCACCGTTAAGGAGGCTGATAGCAGCAAACATACAGAAGAAGATCAATCAATTAAAGAGCAACGACGTCTAGATGATGAAGAAGTAGCTGAGCAGAAGAGACTACGAGAAAAGAAGCTCAACGACGATTCAGTTAAACCATCAATATCTCTTCCACGAACCAAATCACCCTTGCTACTACAAAAGAGCGAAATTCCTGTCCCGCTGGTATGTTATAATGTTATGTTTGTTTGCTATTGCTGGTTAGTAATGACTTTAAAATGTAAACTCACCATAACAAGCGAGAATTATTCATGAAAACTATTATATTCAAATTCTACAAAGATATATATTGAATAGTAAAATTTTGTCATAATATAATTGTGGTCAAATTTTGACTAAATATTCGATTTTCTCCTAAAATTTTTTCAATTCTCGCTTTTTATAATGAATTTACCGTTTTTATAAGGAGTTTAACATGTCCTACAATGGGATATTTTCTATTATGCAAATTTTGGAGATCGATGTCCATTGTAGTATGTGAATCGGAAACTGTATTGGCTAAAATAACTGCTAAATCTCCTCTAATTACTACCCCCATGTTTTCAAGCTTGAGATAATTGCATTAGGTGGTTTTTTGATTAAATAGGTCAACTTCCTTCCCCTTAGGGTTAGTGTGGCAACCTGTAAAATTGACTTGGTTCCAATATTAATCATATTACAAAGCCTGCGTCTAACACCCAATATTGGGGTTTTGCTACATTTATCTGTTGCCTTTTACCATAGACATACAAAATATATAGACAAGACACTAATAGTTTACTACGACCGCCGTTTCAAATTCGTAACAATGGCTTCCTTTGTTAAATTCCTAAAATTTGCTGGACACGCATTTATTATTAAAAATATGTTGATAACAAATGGATGGACGTACAAAAGGTGCAATTAATTTCTTCACAAAACCAATTTTGATCGGAAATCTTTTCGTGTCGTGCGACCAAAAAACAAGGTGACCGAATATTGCAGAAGTTGCAGAAAAATAGCTCTAAGAGATAAATTATATAGGCAATTTAAAAGGTCAAAATCTGAAGCAGATAAGGAGCTACTTAACAGGGCTAAACATGATGCTCTTGGGACAATAAATAGGAAAAAGGAAACATTATACACAAATAAATTAAACGAAAATATAGGTAATTCTAAAGACCTCTGGAAATGTTTGAAAGATATAGGAGTGACAAAATCGAAAAAACCATCTTCTCAATCTAATTTTTGCTTGAAACAAAACAATAAACTTGTATTTGATCATCATGAAATTGCGAATGTTTTTAAAGAATTTTTTGGAAATATTTCTACTAATCTCCTAAATCTTCTTCCAAGAGCACCAAATGTTTATAATTCTGAGGGAAATTCAAATTTTTATGACACATTTAACATTTCAAAAGAATTTCCCTTCACAAGGGTAGATGAGGACGTAGTTGAAAACATAATTACTGATTTGAAATTAAATAAGTCACCGGGGTTTGATGAAATATCTTCTGTTTTCATTAAGGATGGATGTGCCTCAGTTGTGAAACCTCTCACACAAATTATAAATCTCTCAATTAGGACTAAAATATTTCCAACTGACTGTAAATTGGCCAAAATCATTCCTTTAATCAAAAAAGGAAGCAAAACTGAGGCAAAAAACTACAGACCAATATCTTTGCTACTAATAATATCAAAAAATTTTGAAAAAGTTATTGAAGGCCAAACTAGAAAATTCCTCGAAGAAGAGAAAATAATCTATGAATTTCAATCAGGATTTCGAAAAGGGTAAAAATTCTGGTTCTCGATTTATAGCCCGAAAAGGCTCTAGGCCAATCAGATCGCTCGATTTTCAAAATCTTTTATCTTCCGAACCGCTTGACTGTTTTTGATAATTTTTGGAATGTTGATGTAAAACCATAAGATAAACACATTCATAATTTTATTGAGGACAACAAAAATGTCGGGGCCCAGGCACGCCCAAAAGCGCCAAAAATGTGGGTTTTTGGTGATTTTTTCAAAAACTGTTATTTCAATTTTTTTAATTTTTTTGCATAGTGATAATAAGGATGATTCTCTATTACCCTGCACGTTTTTGATCTCTGGCAACATTCTGGTTTTCGAGTTATAGCTCGAAAATGCTCTTGCCCAATCTGATCGCTCGATTTCAATATCTTATACAACTGCTTGACCGTTTTTGATAATTTTTAGTAAAGTGATTTAAAATTATAAGATAAACACATTGATAATATTATTGATGACTAAGAAATTCTTCAGGGCCCAAGCCACTCCGAAAATGGGGTTTTTGGTGATTTTTCGATTTTTTTAAATTTTTTGCATGATGATAATCAGGATAATTCTTTATCATCCTGCAAAAACTGCATGTCTGGCAAAATTCTAATGCTCGAGTTATAGCCTGAAAAGGCTAATCAGATCGCTTGGTTTTCGAAATATTATAACTTCAGAACCGCTTGGCTGTTTTTGATAATTTTTAGTTTTAGCGATGTAAAATCATAAGATGCAGATATTGACAATGTTATTAAAAATTATGTCAAGATTTTCAAAATCTTAATATCTTATTTTTTCATCTCTAGATACCCCTTCTAAAACAATATCTAGGGGGTCGAATACAGGTCTACTTGTTTTTTTATTTCATTCACTCATGTAACATACTTGTGGTATTTGTTTTAATTAGTAAAGAATATTTATATACAACGGTTTATTATTTTTTAAGTAGGCTTGGTTTTTATTCCATTTAGACAATATCACCAGCAAGTTCTTCCAACGGTAGAGATTTCTCTATGGAAGTAAAGCTTGCTACTGAAGCAAGAGACTTTGAAAAAGCTTCAAAGGTATCTTATTTTGTCTTATTTCCTTGTATATGCACTGCCAAGTAATCCACTGCTTACGCAGAGAGAAACTTTGGTAATTTCGCAAATGGCCAATGTTGAAAAAAAATCGAGAAATAAACATTTGGCAATCTTAACATTTAGCTATTTTCAATGATTTTATTTTGCAAGAAGATGTTTTCTCATTATTTATTTTTTTGAATTCATCTCAGGCAAACCTTTGGTCAACCTGGAGTGAGATGAAAAGCATCTTGTTGTGTGGCTATATACTCGGTAATTCGCCAAATCTACTGGGGGTCCTGGCGTAACTTTAGGGCACCCATTTGCACCTACGGAAATATCCGCTCAACCAGACAGCCCACAATGATAGCTAAATGGAAAAATCGCTTGGGTTCGAAACAAGGAACTAACGCACCCTAAACGAGTGATTTACGACTGCTCTATCATTGCTACGACTAATATTATCATGCGATCCCGTCCAACTTTACTATAAACATCCCTCCTCGGTTTTGGTACTGCAACCATTTTTGACAGAAAATAATTTAGGTACCAATTTCTAGCTCCTAGGTTTTTTTAGAAATTATTATCGAGGTGACCTCCTTTATGGGTTAATTGCCTCTATGGTTAAAACACAGGTAAAAAATTTAAACAAAGTAATGGGTCTATGGTGCTATCAAAATATCATATAGTTTATGTTTTGTATGCCTATAAACCTGAAAGGACTTAGATATGAATTATTGTTTCGGTGAGTTCGGTGTCATTTTTTTATGATCTTAGCCTGGCGGTCCACTAAGGGATGTGTCCCTTGATAACCCACGCAACCAAAATGTGGTATGAATTGATATTCTGCGATATTATCATATGTTTGAAAAATGAGCTATATATTGGAGTTTCTCATCTTCCACCTACCGGATAAATTGGTTTTATATCAGAGTTTTCATAAGGTTGGAGAGACTCATTTCTCCAAGCAGTTTAATGTCATACTTAGGACATATGGATTAAAATGATTCGAAGCTAAATTTTACTTATATCAACTGTGATGTCAAAATTTACAGTTTACATTTACCCTGGGAATATAAAATTTCGATATATAGAGATTTTTACACGATATAAGAGTATTCTTCATCAGTTTTTACTATTTTTGTTAATGTATTCCATAGTACTCTAAAAAGTTAAGGTTATATAATATGGCATGCCACTACACATCCCGTTTACCGTCCATTTCTATAAACTATGACAGCTAGGGTACAAGCAAATAGCATAGCAATTTTTTCCCTTTCGTGGTGGTGAGATTTTTGAAGTTTTTTGAAAAAAAATCTCGTTGCTCCGTTTTAAGCCCGAATATGCCCAAAAATGGCCATTTTGGTACCAAAAATAACATTCCAATTTTCTCGAAAACTGTTGTATAGATTTTTTTAAATTTTGCATGATGTTAGGGGCTTATATGGGGCTTATTTTGACCCATATGGGCACCTGTCGAAAATTCTCGTTTTTCGGTACTGGGACCGAATAACATCATTTTGGGACCAACGTCCTAATTGTTGAACTTAGTATCCTAATTGAAACAAGTCTATTTTTAGATAATGCAGGATTGGCAACAGTTTATACAGCGACAATCATTGCCACAACAACAACAACAATGTCCTCCAAAACGACATAAAGTAAAATGTCCTATTCCGTCATGTGAAATGTAAGTAAATAATAGTTTTTTATTCAAAAACCGCTCTATAAATTTTTCTGAAATTTTGCATGGTGGTTCGAACCAATAATATCTCCAGACATTTTTTTCGAAAAAAATTGTCGTTGCCTTTATATGCCCTAAAAATGGTATTTTTTTTTATCAAAAATAACATTTTTTCAATTTTCTTGAAAACAGTACTATAAATTTTTTTAAAATTTTGTAAGTTATAGTCCTATAAGGGGCTTCTTTTGACCCAAATGGGCACCTGTCGAAAATTCTCCAATTTTACCAGGGGGCCAACCAAAATCGAAAATACACTAAAAATAATATTTTTCAATTTTCTCGAAAACCGCTCTAAGTGCTTCACAATTGTTGAAACAATCAAGCTATATATAATATCCATAAAATAAGATTATGTAACTAATAAATTACTACATAATGTGTTCATGCTTACCGAGTGCAATACGGCGAATATTTTCCGAGTTTCTTATATTTTTGCTCATTATTTCACGAGCCTTTAGGCGAGTGAAATAACAGCTAAAATATAAGAAACGAGGAAAATATGCCATATTACACGAGGCACTAGATTGACTATATATATATATAATATAAAGAGAGTGAAAGCACAAATTTAGTGTAAATTTTCGATATATTTCATATCTTCATCAGGTCTTTATACTATATACGCCTGATGAAGATATGAAATATCTTGAAAATTTACACTAAATTTGTGTTTTCACTCTCTTTATATTATATATATATTTTGTAAGTTTACATCTTGTACGAGAGTATATATATGTGAAGTGATTAGAACATCAATTAATACGTAATTCTCTCAATACTTGTTTGCATTCTTAGAATAAGAATATAAACAAGTATTGAGATAATTACGTATTAATTGATGTTCTAATCACGAGGTAAATTCGATACAAAAATTCAATGGCCTATGTGCGATTTGAACCCACAACCTTCCGATTGACGTTCGGACGCGCTAACCAACTGCGCCAATTGGCCTGTCGTGTTTGATAGCTACGAATTATACCAATTTAATCCATATAATTGTAGCCGATTAAACAGTCATACATTTCAATTAACACAAATCGGCTAGTTAGCTCAAATCACACATATTCCATTAAACTTAAAAGCAATATACGATTATAAAAGGTTGGTCTTGTGGCACAAAAGTTTCCTGTCATCATTTAGTAAACAAAAACAGCAGTTTAACAAATCATTGTATTTCTTAATTGTTATAAAATAACCAATTAAAATCATTAAGCTTATATAAATATCTTATGATATTTTTAAACAAAAGAAATTTATGTAAATAAAATAAATAACAAAGGAAAATGTATATTTTGAGTTGACCTTATATAATCGTAGATTATCTTTAAGTATCTAATATATGCTCGAATTCTTCTTTTGACATTTTGCAACGAATCCTTCTTCAGCTGATATATTCGTTTAATCATAATCGATATGTCTACGAGATGAGGGTTAAGAATATTTTTGTAACTTTGGTGGAAACGTTTTTGTTGAAAGGGGGATTGAACCATATCACATTCCTTTTTCTATTTTTTGGTCTGGTTTGTGTGGTATAATCGGGTTTATATGCTAATTTAACGTTGTATCCTGCATTCTTTAGCAAAAAAAAATGACGCCCTGGTACATTCTCTTTTGAATTACCCAAAGAATTAATTTCAACAATAAAATTGCTTTTAACAAGTCTGTGCACATGGGAGCTTATATCGGAACAATTGGACCCAGACTAATGACTTAGCCAGGATCTTAATTAATGTAATAATGAAAACTAAAATATTGTGGAGTACGTTAGTAATGATATTTGCGGAACTAGGTTTTGTGAGCCATAGTAATATTTAAAAATATATATGTGCTTTTATGAACCCCAAAAAGACATAGGAAATTAGCTCTTGTTTCGTTTTTCAATATGATATTTTTAGAATAATACACTAGATCACAAAGTTTTTTAAGTGGATTTTGCATCTATTAAGGGGCCCATTAGGGACGTGACATAAGTAGGTTTCCCATATATAAGAAATTTACCATGCCATTAAAAAAATAGACATTTGATCATAATTTCTTGTATTCGGTACTGGACATAAATTCGCTAATTCCTTAAGTTAACTTTGAAACTGAAAAATGATTTTCAGGCGGTTTCGGGCCAAGGTTACATACAAATAGCAACACTTTTTCACATATGACATTTATTGTGAGCAATACAAATGTATTTGTAGTTAGATTTGTTTTAATTTTGAAAAAGTTAAAAATATTCAGAAGGCCATATTTAGGCAACGAATAATTTTTTTGAAAAAACATTTTGACTATGTGTTAGTTTTATAAAAAAAATAAGAAATTTAAAGACCCTAAGTATTGAAGTCTCCATTTTGCCTGATTCTTACAGACAATGACTCTTAGCAAGTTTAAAATTCTTTTAATTTAACCTTCAGAATATTGGCATTCAATTGTCATAAATATGGGGTATTCTTGGAATCGATCTTCTTAAAGACGGTAGTACCTCTTTTTAACCCACATAAGCAACTGTCGATAATTTTTGTGTAGCTTTGACATTAATATGGAATTTTGAATAATGCACTGATGTTTTTTTAGGATGCGAGTAAACATAAAAGATCACGTAATGAGGATTCATGGTTGGAGTGAAGTTAAGGCTAATTCTATGAGAACCGACTTCAATTTGCGTGTGCAAAAAAAAAGGTTACCTACAAATAAACGTCTCACTAAACCCAGAAGCTATAAAAAAACAATTTGTCCTTATCATCATAATGGGGTCAATTGTAACAAGATTGTTGTGAGAATACACAATCACTTACAAACTCACAAACTTTCACGTAGCCAATACCAATATTTTCTAAGAAAATCAAAACAATATGTTATAAATGAGGCTAGTGAAGAAGAAAGTGGAGAGGAAGAGGAGGAAAGTGAAGGTTCTGATGATAGTAGTACCACTAGTGACCATGATTATCAAAACATTACTTATAAAAAATTTCTAGCAACTAAACCTTTTAGTGAAAATAGTGGTTCAGATTCTGAATGGGAAGATAATTCTGAATCAGAACAGGAAACAGAATCAGAGACAAAATGGGACAACGTCGATTTTGAAGATCCCGTAGATCTTGATTTTATAATATCTTCGAATCATGAAAAAGAGATGGAGGACTTTGTTCAATGGCAACAAAGTCCAGATGGAAATTGTAAGCCGTTGAGAAGTGCTCTCGATAACAAATCCACAGCGTTAGCAGCTTGTAAGTTTTTGGCGGAAGGTGGAGATATGAATTTTTCACAACTTTTTGAAAAGAACGAAATGGTGAAATATATTAAACATTGCGAGGAGAAAGGTCTTGATGTTGGAACAATACATACTTACCTAGGTTCAATCAGGTTATTTTACAACTATGTCATTGCCACTAGACCTGATAGTATAGTTTGCGATGATCAAAAACTAAATCAAATGAAGATTGTGATTAATTATTGGTGTGCTAATTATGGGAAAAAGTATCTTCGATCTAAATTCAAAAAACAATTGAGAGATTTAGCACGGTTGCCTTCTAGTGATGATATTAAAGAATTAGATGATTCCGATAGGACAGCATTAGCCAAGAAAACATTGCATATATTTACTCAAACTATGGCTATACCTAAAAGGACAGAATTTTGTCTCGTTCGCGATTTCCTTATCACGTACTTCATCATGGATAACGCCTCTCGTCCCGGAGGTATCGCCAACATGACATTGGATGAATACAATGACTCTTTCTGGGACGAGAGTCAATTTAGTCATGTGATATCAATAGCTCGACACAAAACAGATACCACATCTGGGCCACTAATGATTGTTTTGACCCAAGATTTGAAACGTCAATTAGACATATATATCAAATATTTCAGAAATGCACTCCCTGGTATCTCTTTAGGAGGTGACTCTGCCTGTTTTGTATCTTGGGCAGGGAACCCTATGGACGTTTCAATGATTGGGGGGCAATTTAATGCCTATTGGAAAGCCGCCTTAAAAGGAAAGTTGCCCTGGCGAATGAACGCGAATTTATTTAGAAAAAAAGCGGTGACAAGCGTGTTCGAACATGCGCCTTCTGAAAAAGGACAGGCCGCGCAATTAATGTGTCATGGAGCGAAGACGCAAGAAAAGTCGTATTATCTCCATAAAAAACGAAAAGAAGTAAGTTTAGCTTCAAAAAATTTACGACATGTCATGCGACAGACTGAGGATGGTAAGAAAGTTGACGAAGACAGTAACAAAAAAATTAAATTATCTGAAAATGATGATGCTGAAGACGAAGACGAAGTACGACGTATCATGTATCTTGAACCGTATAATGCTGAAGACGAAGACGAAGACGAAGGACGACGTATCACGTTCTCTTGGAATGACGTCCTAACTATACGTAGAGAGGCAATGTCAATTATACAGGGCCAAATGCCAATTTCAATTGCCCTCCTGAATAAGCTATGCAAAAAAAATGCTGTTATAAGCGCATTGAATCAAAAATACAGCTTCAAAACGATGCTGGTAAAATTAAGAACTGAACGTAAAACTTTTAAATCATCTTACTAACTTCTTCCAGTTGGTTTCCAGGCGTGAAGGGATAAAAAAATACATTACAATTTTGTTCAAGTGTTTTATATTACTTTATTTTAGGTTTTGTATAATATTTATTCCTTGACAGAAAGTGTGTAAAAATCTGGTTTAAAATGACCTTGTTTGACCTGAAATCCATGTATTTGCAAATATAGATCACATAAAATTTGCACCATTAGGGGATACTCCACTTTTCCAAATGTTCTTAGCAGTTCGACAGATTTTATTTTCAATCTCTACTATCTTGCGTTCTTCAGCAATGGGACTCCAAAACCAAAAATTACATTTTTTCAATTTTTTGCTATAATTTTTGCATGATGTTAGATGCTCATAAAGGGGGTTATTTTAACCCATATCTGTCGAAAATTATATTTTTGAGAATAGGGCCCCAAAAATCTAGCGGCGTATATATTTTAGCTTTGTTTTTTTTGGATCGTAAACACTGGAAAAGTAAAGGTGGATCTCCACTCCAACAATTTACCGCGGTACAGTATGTTTCAATACCGCTGATGGAAACTTTCCATGTTGTGGTACGGAAAATTTCTGTTCCGTTGCAGAAAACTTTTCTATTAAAAGATAAATTTATATTTCACAATAATCAGAAATGTAAACATTTTAAAATACAGTGACAATTTATTAGAAGTTTTATTTATGTAAGAGTAAGTAAGTGTTTTATTTAACACGATAATAATAATAATAGCTTGGTTTATTAATAAATTTTACTGGTTAAACCTCGTTAATGAAAACTATATATTTTCAATCTTTGAGCATTATTTTCGGGGTGATAGCAGCTTCAGGGAGTCCACTAAAGTGTGATAAAATAGTGCGTTTTAAATCATCGCAGTCACAGTGTTTTGGCGATGTCCCTCTAAGGAGTTACTTAAAGCTCGTTGTAAATCCTACATTATATTTTTTTTCTGCAACTTATTTGTAAGGATATGTGAGAGTTGCTGAACGTACTTGACCCAAAGTACTTTGTAAACCCTAAACAAATAAATAAATGTCTGCTCATATGAAATAAAAATCCTCAGTTATAGCATTATGCCTTGAAACTTTCTTAATTTGATTAAAATATTATTAATAGTAAAAATATATAAAGTTTCTTTATTTTATTTTAAACAATGTTTTTAAAAAACTTCTTGTAGATGATTCGAATAATGCGCAATACCAATAAAATATATCGTGACATCTCAAATCTCATAGGCTAAATTAACTTTTCCAACGGTACAAGTTCAATCAATTTCAACTTTTTTTTCATACCGCGGAACGGTACGCTCTAAGATTTTATTTGTTTTGTGTGTTCTGCGCATGCACAAAACGGTAAGTTTCCGTACCGCAACAAAGTTTGTTGGAGTGGAGATCCACCTTAAGGCACAAAAATGTTTATTTTTTTCGAAAATAACATATACAATATATTCATTGAAATTACTGTAATTAAATAAAATACATGTTTTATGACGTGTTTATAACACTTTTGTTCATTATCTATCTCGCCACGATGAAATAAGTATCAGCTCTACAAAATCTCCTCTTCGACTCGTGGTTTTGCCTTTCTCTAATTTTACAAATATATAACCATATTTCTAATGAATCCATTTAGGAAGGTATTCTATAAAATTAAATACTTTTAGTATTGTTTCATTTTCTCCAAAAGCGAATTTTAAAATACACAGACGGCTTTGTTTTTATAAGTAAATACTCCATTATCCAAATACAAGGGTTTCCAAAATGCTGGTGGTAATCGTTATTTTATTTTAAATTGTTTTAATGTATAAGTCGTAAATATTCAAGAATAATAAAAAATTTGCAGACGTTGCGATCTATAACGCGCCATTTTGAAATAGTCAATTCAAATCTATCAGCGGTCTTAAACACGGAAAATGAGACTTGGATGACATGTATGTATTAGGGACTGTTTTGATGCAGATTTTGTATTATATATAATTTTAAAAAACGAAAATAAATGTATTGTTTAAAGTGTCAAATATTTGATTAAGCCTAAATGAACGAAGGACTGCCAATCCAGTCACTTAACATTTATTAAACCACCCACGAGATTCCGACGGATCAAAAATAATTAGATTTTTGGTAGAATTATAGTTACCTTAAACGTACAAAGCTTCACGGACAGAAAGTTTCGCGGATTTTGGTCAAATCTGCAAATATTTGTCCCGCAAAAAATTCTGTCCTCGGTGCGTGAAAGTTTATGTCCGCGAAATATTTCAAAATGGGCGAAAGTTGTCCACGAAAAATTCCAAAACAGGTAATATCCACAAAATTTTTATGGCCATGGAAAAAAACAAAAAACGATCGAAATTTTGTTTTTACAATATTTTTACTGCGATAAGGAAACTGATGCAGACTGATGACGTTCGGAAATGGTCGTTTGGCTACAAACAAAATTCTCTCCTCGCTTAGGGGCCTGGAACTAGTGAATCGTGTAATATTTTTAAAATTTTTTTTTCCAAACTATGCCAATTATCTATATCTACAACCTTGCCAAAAATTAATTGAAACAAAGCACAACTTTTCAAATTAT
>JAUOBW010220767.1:0-12334 GCA_032360285.1 Lepidozona retiporosa | reverse complement strand
AGGCGAAAATATCTGCTTCTGGTATTTTTTTGAAATTGAGCTACTTGAGGATGTGATTTTATAAGCTGGTTAGTGCCCCAAAATCTGGTCATGATGATAATATCAATTTCTTAAATTGGTAATTATTTTAATAAATATTGATGATAGATTATTTCTGAGATGGAATAAGAAATTTTAATGTGTGATCAAAATTGTCCAAACTTTGGTCTGTTTCACTTTACTTTTAAAATAATTTATTGTTTCCTTAGATTTACAGCAGAGTGTGACACTTAAAGACTTCCTCACACCTAGCTTATACCGACCTTTGATAATCGGCTCCCTAATAATGCTGTTTCAGCAATTCTGTGGTATCAGCGCAATCCTCTTCTTCGATGCTAAAATATTTTCTACAGCTGGTTTCAATGATGCAGAAGCAGTTTCGTTAGCGGTGGGAGGTGCACAGATTGTGGCAACAGCGGTTTCTTGTTTAATCGTTGATAAGGTAGGACGCAGAATTCTTCTCATGATAGGTGGATTTGCAATGTTTATATGTCTAGCACTGTTAGGTGTTTATTATGATATTGCAGACATTCCTTTGAAAGCAGGAGAAAAGACGATATCGATATTTGGTGGCAAAATTTCACACTCGGTTCCGCTGAATGAGATATCCTGGCTTGCCATCGCATGCGTTGTTGTTTATATTATTGTATTTTCATTGGGTTGGGGACCGTTACCATGGCTACTAATGTCAGAAATTTTCCCTCCACGTGCACGAGGTATTGCAAGTGGCATTGTAACGTTTCTAAACTGGGCGCTTCTTTTTCTAGTAACAAAGACATTTCACTCAATGACAGTAACATTCTATGAACAAGGAACGTTTTGGTTCTTTTCTGTGTTTTCATTAGCCAGTTTTATATTTACGTTGTTCTTTGTACCAGAGACAAAAGGTAAAACGTTGGAAGAAATTGAACAAATATTTACAAAGAGTCGCAAACGGAATAGTGGAAGTGATGAGAGTGCTTTAATTTAGTTGTAAATGATGTTACCCATTATCTATGTATCTTTATTCTTTCTTTGCTATAACAATTGTCTACATTGTTTCATAAGGCTGTCTATAATTCAATGTCTGTCATAAAATAATAATTTCCGTATTCTAGTTGATTACCTTATTACAGGAAATTAACAAATTATATTATTAACAACTCACATTAACACAGTGTGTTGCAAATTTGCATTTCTGGAGCATAAAATTAATGCACTTTTTAGTTGCATGAAATTTTTGGTTTTGGGAAAGTTTTGGAAAAAAATAGTTTCAGTTTCTACTTGAATGAGGAGAGTGATAGAGAACTAGATGACAAGAAATATCATATCAAATACTCTTTTTCATGTTAATGACTTTTTCCTTGTTAAAAACTTTATAAATTATATTTTATCTTTCGAGATTTCATTTTTTATTTTCGCTATATTTTTAAAACATATTTCATAGAGTTATTGACCAGATTATTAAGACCATGTTGTTTATATTACATTTGTTTTTTAGAGTGTTAACATTACCCTGAAAAAATAGCACCAGGTCAAAATTCCAACGTTAAAAAAAAACAAAACAAAAAAAAATGATAATCACAGCATGCCGCATTTGAGTATCGCAAGTGGAAAGACAATTAATTAGAGACGGCCTAAAGGAGCATTTTCACTTTCAAAGGATTTTTTGCAAAATGCGATAAGTGAAGTAATTTCACTATAACATGATATCAAAGAAATGCAAAGGATTCAATTTCTTGTTTGAGATTGTTTGGCGTTACCGACAGTATAAAAATGAGAAAAGTTCTGACCGACATGCGTGTAGCTTCCTAGACTGGGGTAACGCCAAATGAATAATCTTTTAAGGACAGCGTGATTGGATAACTTTTTCAGAAAAAAATGGCAAACCAAATGGCAAGTTTAATGGCCAAAGGGCAAGTTTATTTCGATAGTGAATCAAACCTTTTTCAACTTATTGGGGGAAATAAGTATATTTTCTCAGAGAATTGGTAAGACAACAAATTCCGTAAACTTTTTTTCACATTTTGCAAAAAATAAGTGAAAATGCCCCATGTTTGTTAATTTATTAACATTTAGTATGGACATATTTTATCCTTTTTTACTAATAAAGTTTTTATATTTTATTGTTAATAATTTTGAATTATTTTTTCCTTCTCCAAAGTTAGGTGCTCTTTCCCCTCCTTTTTGTGGAAGGACCTCTGTGTACCAACATCGTCCTTTTAAAACTGATATCTATGTACTAACTTTTCTGCAAAACCATTCCTTACTTTTAATGAAACCGTAGGGTGATAGAACAAAACAGTTTTTTAGTTTTAAAAATAAAAACTCAAAAATTGTCAATTTTGGTGCAGGGAAGTCTTAACCTAGTATAAAAGGACACAATGCACCTCCTGTCAGTTTTTAATTTAACTCCACAAATCTTCAACCATTGATCTATTTCGTGACTTTTCCTAAACTTTATTTAGGAAATTTTTAGCGGATTTCATATTTTTGGCATTACCGTCCTTTTTCCGAAACATTTATACATTTTTTTTAGGAATTTCGTCTATAAAAACAGCTTTAGTACATATAATAATTTTCATTTTTTTCCGATGTTCATTTGTTTGTTTTAAAGCTTGTGGAAGTCTTTCAGTTATTCCCGCTGGAGTCCATTAGTCACTAAGAGCTGCTTTTTTGGCTTCATATATTATTTCTCTTATTTTTCTTTTCTAGGATTTCCATAGAATATATTTCACCTGCTATGATTCATATACATTTTTTATATTATTTATGTTTTACTTTAAGTTTATATTTAATTGTTAGATAAAAAGACTGGAGTGTTTAAATTACTAATCTTATATAAAATTAATAAAATTGAAAATAAATATTCATATTTTGTTGTTTCTACAGGTTTACTTTATCTCAGACGTGTTTTCAATTTTATTTGAAATAATCGGCATTATTTTTTGAAAGCAAGAAACCTTGTCTTTAAAGAGATCCCGAGGTCAGAAGTAAAAGTTTATTGAATTGTTTTTTATTTGATAGAGCTTTAAATTTGATGAACAATGCTTTTTATTTCATCAAAAAAGCTCAAATGGTTCTTAAGTTATGAGCGTTTGAAGTTTGTGAAAAATGCCTTTGAATATAGTGATTTTTTACACTAGTGTCCAGTACCTTCTCATTAAGTTATGACATCATCATCAGGATCCCTTTAACGTGGTCATGTTTTTTTCCAGAGAGAGAGATTTTGCTACACAGCAGCAACAAACCATAATAAATTGACTCATCTATTTTAATATAATTATTTTGACTTACAAAAATATGATATAAACACGTCAATATTATAGTTTTACTGATCAAATAACCTCATTGAAAATTCTCCTGATTTCCTCATGCATATCTATTGGAATGAAATTATTACCTGAAATAAATACATTTAATGAAAATTTAAAGTAAGTTTTTCACCCTCCAACATTGTGGTAGATAGATTGTATTTTTTGAAAATAAGAATTCAATACAATGTTATAATTATAAAATTTAAGTGGTAGAGGCAATTCCAGTGTTAGAGTGGGATATTATCGCAAATCATATGACATCAATTCTTATTTCTGAATATTTGAGCCACATTTTGGCAGGTTGGCCATTTTTGGTTCCAGACCTCTATAAGTTTTAGTTTAACAGACCTCTAAAAGTCAATTTCGGTAAAAGAATCAGATATTTCTCTCAAAAAAATTTGCTTTGATTCTTCCAAAATTTTGTATGATAAAATGGCCATATTTTTGTTTCCTGTACCCGGGCTCCTAATTGGGTCGTTTTCATATTTATTTATGAAAAAAAATGCTCACTGATTATCAAATTTTTGTATGAAGTTATTATTTATGAACATTTGGTCCATTTTTAGTCAATTAGCGCTTTTTCTGTTTATGGAGGCCATCATCATCATAAACATTTATTAACGTCTGCTTTGCAATAAACACCTCATAAACAATCAGTGTATATTGAAAGATGTTAGTCTTACCATGATATCATGGGTTACAGACGGTTCTAATAATTTGATGTGGAGCAATAATATAAAATAAAACGATGTTTTGTACGTTTTCTTGAAAAAGATTTTCTCATATCTGGTTGGTTAATAATTAAATTTTGTAAAAAAGCACATTTTTTTGTTCGCTATTAATAGTCTGGGTCGAACTGTTCCGATATTAGCTCCTGTGTGCACAGACTTGTTAAAAGCAATTTTATTTGAAATGCATTATTTAGGTAGTTTAAAAAAGAATGTAGCAGGTGACATTTTTTTTTCGCCCCAATGCACCAATTTTTGCAGTAGAAAAATATTTTTTTCTTCAAAAAATTCTCAAGTCATGTTTTTCTGGTACATAATTTTATGCTGATCATTTTTAGCTTTAGAACCTTTGCTGAAAATGAGTGGTTGTTGAGTTATCGATGATTAAACATTGTGTCACATGACAAAAAAAAATGTTTTTTGCTCAAAAACCATCAAAGTGATATTTTTCGGAATCAAAATAACAGACATATACCTATTTTTAAAGAAATTCTCGAGTTTTCGGTTATACGCCTATGGGGAGGGATCCTATAAAACAGCTGTCTGCCTATCTCTGTTGTGAAACACCTTTTTCTCATAATCTGTTTATTATTTTTTTCTTTAATTTTGCATGATGATAGAGGGCCAGAATATAAGGTCAGAAATGTGACCATAACCAGATTTTTCCAAAAATTGTCGGGGCCTAGGCGACACCCAAAAATGAGGTTTCTTTCAAAAACTGTTCATTTCATTTTTCGACTTTTTGTATCATGTTAATAGGGAGGTTTCTTTATCATCATGGACAGATTGTTTTTTATATAAACAATTCATAGTATCATTCTATATATCTCATCAATATCTATTTTAAAATCCGATAGACCGTTTTTGAAGGTAATGTGAAATCATAACTTGATAATAATGACTCGTTTACCTGTTTTCGTCCCCCAAAATATTCTTGACCAATCAGAATGCTCGATTTTTGAAAAACTTATCTCCAGAACAACTTGGCCGTTTTTGATAATTTTTAGTAAGGCACATTGACAAGGTTATTCATGGCTTGTTAATCATTTCCATGACCAAAATGCTATTGAGCAATCAGAATGCTTGATTTTCAAAATCTTATATTTTCATAACCGCTTGACCTTCTTTGGTAATCTAAAATATATTTTGACTCATCACGTTTAAACTATTAATTTAGTGATGTCAAAGAGACTGTGCAGTGCAGCTGGTCAGTATTTGAAACAAGGCTGTCCATCAGGTCTGAGAAAGAACATCTGGATGGTATATTTGAATCTTCATCTGACAGACATAGTAAGTACTTTTAAAACATATATCTCAAATTTCACTTGTTTACCTGTTGAGTTGATATTAAAGATAGATTATTAGTATTAATAATTGTACCAACAAATAACTTGGGTTTTGGGTAATAAATTTATCTCAACATGTTATAATTTTTTTCTTGTGATTTTTAAGGATCGCCTATATTACGAACAGCTAAAGATGTCTGTTTATGAGTACGATCTTCTGGTAGATTACCTCATTATGAAGGTAAGAATGTATACATTTGTTTTTATGATCATTCACTCTGTTTAAAATGCTTTGTTATTATAATCTTGATTTAAAGGAAATCATTTAGCATAAAATATATTGTGCTTAGTTGTGCTATTCTTGGTTCCCTGGACATTAGTCAGGAAATGGAACATGTAAATTCACTTCAGTCCGTCAGTGTTCACTCACTTTTATCAATAACCGCCCTACCGATTCATTTGATTTTATGATTTTTAGAATTTAAAAAAAAAACTGCGTGTTACCAGGTCCATAAACGGGCAATTTTTTGGCCCGAAAAATACATTATTGTAAATTTATCAAAAATGAGAATTTGAGTGATAAGACATAATTTGAGTTAAATGGTCCTTTTTTGACCTTTATAAGACGTTTTTCCAAATTTCTCAAAAATGACACGATGACCTTTTTTAGTTTTGTATGAAGTTAAGTGGCTAAAGAAGATATCATTTAAGCTATATGACCTGTTGTGTAGAAAAATCACCGCCAAGGTGGCCACGTCCAAAAACACGTTTTTGTAATTTTATCAAAAAAGACACTAATTTATTTTTTTAAATCTTGTATGATCTAACGAGGTTATTAAAGACTTCGTTTGAGCTTCATTACTACCTGCTGAAAATTTTCATTTGGGCTAGCCACGTCCATAAACATTATTTGAGCTATATTTCTAGATTTAGTCAACATATTTTTAAAGTTTGTATGAACTTAATCTACGCTAGAGCACTTCATTCGACACATTCATTATGTATATGCAGCAGAAAATTATTTTTGCCTTTACTAGCTCTTTTTATAAACTAATCGCGATAAGTCTAGTTGAATAGTTATAATCTAGGCATAGTTAAGAGTAACCCCCTAACCCTCCCACTCAATGGTCTGCCCAAGATTTTTCAGGAATTACATCCTGCAAGGTCAATCCCCTTTCGATTTTTATTCAAACCCTTTAGTGAACCAAGTTTTGTCTTTTCCGGCGGTGATCTCCCTCTAAACTTTTTGTGGTACTTAAATTATGAGTATTTTAGATTGAAAATTTGTTCCAAATTTTATTTTATAGGAAATAAAATTATCTGGAAATATAAATGTTATACATTTTCATCATTCAATGAAATATTTTTTAAATAACTACCAAGAATTCACCCCCTGTCGAGCCAACCACTCTCCCCAATAAATACATTCTACATATACATCATTTAATTAAATATTTTTTAAATAACTACCAAAAATTCACCCCCTGTCGAGCCAACCACTCTCCCTAAAAAAATTGTAATCTCTTTGACAAATTTTAAATTGTCGATTTCTAAAGAATCAATTGTATTCATCATAAGATTATAATATGGAAAATGTCAAATGGTATATAAAAATAACATCACACTTCAGAAATTTGTGAAGAAAAAGTTTTTCCCTACAAAAAACTGACAGTTTATCAAGACATATCACTGTAACAATTATAAAAATAAATGCGTCAATATGAATTTTCAAGGGAAAAATAAAATAATGATTTAACCAAAATAAAGAAATGCAAAACTGACTAGACCGGACAAATGTAATCGCTGAAAGGAAACAAGGTTAATGTGGGGGTCATTATTCAGAAGCGCACTACATACATGATCAAGGGAATTAAGAGCACCCCTTGACATTATCTATTATTGCAAATATATAAGATTATCACTATGGATGTTAAACATTTTCTTTTTAAAAGTCTAAATATAATACAAAAAAAATATTATTAATCCCTATACTAAATGTTTCCTTCGTGAAATACCGAAATATTAACCCTCATTCTCCGGCAAAAAATCTCGCAAGCTCGATTTTGTACTTTTCGATTCGGGTTAATATTTATCAGTATTTCACTCGGAAACGTTTAAAGGATATTATTCATGAATGAATTAGAATAAACTTAAAATTGTGTATATAATAACGCATTACATTAATGACTTAACCCCCTAGATATTTATACATTGGTCAGCGGTATAAGCGGTTTGAAACAACCTGTATACAGTTTTAAAAGTCGTTTTGGAAAAACTAAGAAGGAAAGGGAGATAGGTAACTTAATTTAAATATCGCTAATTTAAACGACTGTAAGTCTAATCGTTACAATTAATTTACAAATAAAAAATAGGGGACAGTGCTCACCGTAGCGACCACGTTTTCAGTACGGTCAATATTTGAGAAGTATATGCTAACAAGAAGATTGATGCTAAGAAATGGCTATTTAATTTTTGTAAATCTGATGTTTTTTTAGAGAAAAGATGCTGACGTCATCACCAACGTGTTTTTTTATTTCATTGTTTGCAATGGTTTAAATAAGCGGAAAATTCCGGAGCTTTTTCGAGGCCGGCGCTTAATCGAGGATATACTGTAAATACATTTTTTTATAGCTTAATTTTCATACAAATGCTGGCACAAGCAAATAAATCCGTAATGGGAACTTAAAATATATTATTACTTTTCTAGAAATTTACATTTGTTTTCATGTTTTCCTCTAGATAGACGATAAAGGACACAGATTTGATGTGGGAGACAAATTCAAATTATCAAGCGTTATAAACCAGAGAACGTAGTTGTCAACAATGTCAAGTGTAAAACCATCATATTGAGCGCCCATCTGACCACCGAGGGCGTGCAGAACGCAACATTCACTTTTCAAATGTTCATTGTGAGGGAGGCGGGAGTGATGAAAGAGCCTACAGGAGAATCATATGATATGAAACCAGGGAACATTTTCTTTACACTACAAATGTACGTATTTTATTAATAGGATTTGTTTTTGTAATGAAATATGTTATAGAAACGCCCGACTACTAAGGGGCACCACTGTTATAATTTTAGGGAACAAAAATAATATCTACAATAAAAACAAAGTAAAGCTGTATATAATATCATTTCTTTCTGCAGATGGGACGTAAACCTTTGTTATGTACCGTATTATTCCGAAAATAAGCACAGAGCATATATTACGAAGAGTTTTTGATCTTTTGAATTTTTAAGCTCAAGGTTTACTTTAACTTTCGCAAGAATGAACCAGAAATAACATATTATACCATATTATTTGATTTAGGGTAAATTATCAAGCCTGTCATATTGGTATCTGTAAAGCAGCTGCGCAATTTTTAAGAATAGAAATTCAAGTACAAGGTTAGACCATGCTTTTATGTATCTTCACTTGTTTATTTTTAGATAATTTAACCTCGAATTTTAAGTAATTCTGTAAAAATATTTATATTTTACGTGGTAAAACCAGCGAAAGGCCGGAATTGCTGTATTTCCAGGTCAACCACGGGTTATAATAATAACCACCCCAATCATTATGGCCCAGATATCGGTACCCATTTACCGACATAATTGATACAATATAGTGCTGGGTTGACACTATTGTGAGTCCATTTTTAAAAGCTCATAATCTCACATGTGCAGAGGTAAATAACGCAAAGCTTCAAGCAGCATACACATCGACTTATTTGGATACATAATTTACGTGATTTAGACTAGGTTTAGCCTCATAAATTTGTTGTAAAACGTTGTTTCTCGAAAAAAACAGGAAACAATGAAATGAAGTGCAAATCTATTCTAGTCACTATGGAGTTCATTGGATAGTTTTGAATATCTCAGCCATACTTTTTAATGAAATTTTACGGAATTGGATCGGTCTTCCTCTATGAAATTCATAGTATGCGCAGTTCAAACCACCCGGGGAGAGGGTGGACAGTTTCTCTTGTAAAAATCCTCACTTATAGCACTATATTTTTTGTAAAAGTGTCTACCCCGGGGACAGTTATTTTGGCATTTCCGGCTGATTTTCATCATTTTAGCATTGTTACAAAATCCACACCCCATATTTCGAATCACCATTCCTCCCTATTATTTTATCGTTCAATATTTTGCCTCAATCCTCAGAAATTAAAATTTAAACAAGTGCTAAGAAATAAACGAGAAAGAGAAAAACAAGAAATATAATGAACGTGTAATCAACATCGAACAAGGTAGCTTTACACCAATTGTTTTGTCAGCCAATAGTGGCATAGCAAGAGAAGCTAAGAAATTCGGATATCGGAGATATATATATATCGCGCAAGCAGATTTATAATTGTATATGATTTTATTAAGATGGTGTTACATTGCTGCGATAAAAAATATAAAATAATAATTATGCAAATCTACCTTATTAAGTAAAAAGTTAATTATTTGAAAAAAGCAACTGTAAGTAAAAAGATAGTGATAATATTATGACATGGTAAAACTAATTCCAATAAGTGATGTTTTATGGACTTGTGTGCTTAATATAATTTATAACTGTAAACATAGTATTTGCTAAGTGATTGAGATAATGTGTTGTATTAGGAGGTGGCATGAGTGACTATGGACGTAAAAGTAAAAGTAAAAGAAAGGCTAAATCTAAAGCATCATCACACATCAAAGGATCCAAGGCAAAACGACCTATATATGTATGAAGTTTTGGAAGTTCAACCGATAAAACAATGATGTTCATGAAGTTTGGTTCGCTGGTTAGTACTTATTATTTTGTTAGTCTCTTTCACAGTTGATGGTGTAAACTGGTGATTACTACTCACTGACAGCTATATATGTCTAACCTAAGCCAGTGAGCGTTTGTCTAAAGTTTTACTGCATCGATAGGACTTTTCGCAATATATTTGCTGTTCCGAGCAGGACTGAATATTTATTGAATTATTATTAGATCACAGTATAGATATAGTATAACCGGGTTTAAAGGCTGATTCATACGGGACCAAATCTTTTGCCACGAAAGCCTCCTACACTTCGAATTCGTGGCGAAATAAGTAATTATTTGCGGTTCAAATCTTTCCCCCAGGGAGGGTGGAAAATCCCCAGGGAGGGTGGAAAATCCCCAGGGAGGGTGGAAAATCCCCAGGATGGGGCAGTTTTTCTTGACCAAATCCTCACACACGGGGCAAATCTTTTGGCAAAATCCCCACCCGCGGGGACAATTTATTGACATTTTCGGCTGATTTTTTTATTATTTTAGCTTTTATACCACTGGTGGGGATTTTGTCAAGAAAAACTGCCCCAGTTTGTCCACAAATAAAGGAATGGAGAAACAATTTTAGTCCCAAAATCCCCACCCCTCCCGTAGGGTATCGGAAAGATATGAACCGCGCATTAACAATAAAAATAAGTAGGATAGAGTTCTAGAGGATTTTGTAAAAAATAAATTTGCGTATGTGTAAACAGAATCCGCCATAAATTCGTCTCGTATGAATATGTGTTTATATTTTAAAAACTTTGGTCTTACAATGCTTTCTCTTCCAAAGAGTACTGATTCTTGGAGGGTGTTGATATTATCCAACATCCCTAACTTAATCAAACTTGAATTAAAATCAAGTGGAATTGCTCCTAGAGTTCTTATACTCATAGGAATTAATGGTGGTGTTTATATTCCACAACCTTGCTACAAAACCATCACTATAATTCCTTTAGCTTATCCATTCCTTTCCCTTTTAAATTAATGTAACTGCCAGGAATGGTTCGATAGACAGCTTACAGAGAAAATCGTCATTAGGGAAATTTAAGTCCATGAAAAAAAACAATTTTTTTAAAAATTAATTGACAGAAAAAATAATATTTTAAATCAAGATAGGATACGGAAATTTTGTCTGTGAACATATCTTTCTGATGAAGCCAACATTTGTCTGAAACAAAGATTCAAAACATTTTCAATCCAAAAGAAGAGGGGGGGGGCAAGTATTTCTGAGTAATGAAAGTACCGTATTTATCTGTAAGAGCGCAGGGGCGATCATTTAATTTTTGACCTTATTTACCGCACATTCAAAGGATCGCTGATTCAAGCCGGGGCGCGAATTAAAAAATGAGGATGAATGTAGTTTAACGTAAATTCGTGGCCATAAACGTCTTATAGAATAAGTTACTAATAAGTTATTTTTTTCAAATAAAAAACATCGAAAAACTTATTGTGTTATAATCACTGTTGACATTTATTATAAAATGCCCTATAAGGATTCCATTTTCAAAATAAGTGCCTTTCTAGATTAAGTGGATGAGAGGGGCGCTCATTTATGTCAGGGCGCTTATTACAATTTTGGACTCCTTGGGGGCGCTTGTTTGACGGAGCTCGTTTAAACCGGGGCGCTCTCTCAGATAAATACAGTATTTGTAGCAGCACAGTTTACCTAGTTCTTAAGTTAATAATTGCAAATCCATTGTCTAAGTGAAAATAAGGAATCATGTGCTACTTAGAGTTTGGGCTCACATGAAATAGCATGAACAATTATCATAGAATTTTTTTGCTCGTTTTATAAGGTTATAAAAAAGTTTATTTTGTGATCATAAAAATGAATCACAACCCATCTATTGTTTAGTGTACTTGATATTATCATTCCGCATAACATTTATTAGGATGACACACCTATCATTTATTTTAGTTAGATCATGAAGTAGATGATGATATCACAAAAGTAGATAGTGATTTGACCCTTTTTATATCTTTAAAATTTTTACTTGAGAACCGTTTGAAATTTTTCGAAAAAATAGAAAAATTCTATCATAACTTTTCATGCTGTTTCATATGACATAAGACAAACTTATTTTTATAGTGACCAGTCCATTTAAATGTGTAAAATTGAAAATTCTTGCAATACACGTTTTTTTATAAGAAACCAAGCAAACGACTTAGAACTAACAGTTTCTTATTTATGGAGCATTATTTTTAACATTTTACTTCTAAAAGTTTCTTAAGAG
>JAUOBW010220656.1:0-12900 GCA_032360285.1 Lepidozona retiporosa | reverse complement strand
CAATTAGAGGATAATAAAAATCAATAATTTTGTTAACAATTGCTATAAAAATTCGATTCACGGCAAATGTTATCCCTGCAAATGTATTTTTAAAAGTGTAAACAAACCTTAGAACGTCTACTTCCAAATCTAACATGACGCGGTTTGGGGTCTGGAAAAATAACCCTGAAATTCGGTTTAGATGAGTCAATTTTGATTTCCCGTAGAGGAAGGGCGCTAAAATTTTGGCGTTGTGAGGCAAGATAAACATATTAATTGTCATAAAGTTTCAGAATAATTGACCAACCCCCCAAAAATATTACATAAAGTATGTAGCTGTACCCCCATGCATAATATTTAAATGTTTAAATCCTCTATAAACTTTTAGACCTATTAAATCTATTAGAACTAATGGCAAAATAGGAAGCAGAAATTCAAATTGTGCATCAAGGGTTGAAAATGGAAAAACTAAGAATTAGATCAAATCAAGAGTGAAACATTTCCAAATGATAAACCCTTCGAGTAAACAATATCAATAAATTTAGATTGTATATAACAAAGTTTTATGGTGATTTAATTAATTTCCCTGTAATAACATGTATCAAGTACAGTACTTAACAACGCCATTTGCATCACTTCCTACTCATTTCATCAACAAATACCTATACGTACAGGGAAGTTGAAAGTAATTTTTCAAGTATAAAATGTAATAGATTATACACTATTGTATCGTCGAACAACGATATAGAGAAGACATCATGAAGATTCTCCTCTTGTTTCTAGTTAGTGTTGCGATAATATATGGTGCCGAGACTGATAATGCTGATTACGATGCCGCTGAAAAATATGTATCATTAATAAATGATGAAGAAAGTGCTGACGCTACTGAGGAAAATCAGAAAAATGATCCCCTTGGAGGTAAAAGGAATATTTTCACAATATTTATTTTAATTTATTACTTAATTTAGCCTGTCCAGTAATATATAACTTCATTTTCATAAGGAATTTGATAATATTAGCAAAGCTGTTTTCCTATTTATAAAAATTTAATTTTCTAATTTAAATCTTTCAATGTTATAGCAAACTTTTTGATAACTCATTTTTTGGTTTAGCCTAATAAAATTCCAGTAATCCCTAGCATAACTTAAAATAGAAAGGATCTTAATACTTTTGCTTATAAACTTATAAACTTTTCATCTGGGAATCGGAATAATTTAATCTTAACACATCATGTTAACATGAAATTATTCGGGATTGAAAGGGAACTTTTTGTATATATATTTCCACACTGACACATCATTCGGAAAGGTAGCTTTATGCTTTTTATTTCGTCGTAAAATCCTTTTTGTTCTCAAGACATATTCACAATTTTAAATAACTGAAAACTATCTTGATAACTTGATAACTGAGCTACGAGTAGTATATTTAAATAGACGTAGTTTATTCATTCCCGTGTACGCGTTAGTTGTTTCTTCTAAACGGATGGGTGAATAAAATAACTTTTAAGCGACTGGCTTGACAGTCTAGGCTACGAGAGATAATTAATTTGCTTCTTACTGCACGGATATTTAAGAGCTATTGAACTTGTTATTCCCTAAATATCCCACTTTATTGACTGGACCATGATGACATAAAAATATTTACTAAATAATTTACTTTTAAAATTGCGCTTATTTGAACCTGGTATGAAAAACGTCAATGGATTTCGGTAAATTCAAGAATAATTAGTTGAAACTAGGTTAATTAATATAAATTTACTAGTCAATATTTTTTGGATAAATGACCTCATTTGTATCCCAAAGTTTTTCAAATTTCTATCAGTTGAATCTCTATTACGTCAATCAGTTGAATCTATATTACGGCAATCAATAACAGGGAATTGTATAAAGTAAAGAGGCTGTAATATGCTAGTGATTAGAAACAACATGTATGGCATTGTTAAAACACCTTTTTCGGGGAAATCACGTTCTAAATTTTAGATTAGCCTGTATCAATTACATATCATCCTATGTAGCAATGCTTAAAATATTACCGCATAATATATACCGGGTATTTCGCAAGTGCAAGGAGGAGCTGTTTAGGCATCGTCTCATAATTTTTGATTGACAGAAGCAATCATATTCATACTTTTTATAGTAATCTTTAATGAAAATTTAAGATTTTTTTTCAAAATATGACATAATATTTGACGACGTCAGCATTATGAGCTAAAAAAAGTTTATATTTTACCTATTTGGCTAATGTTTAATTTTTTATATGGATAATATTTTGCTATGAAAATGTCAATAAGCGTTTAAGGAAAATCTTATTTTTTAATTTTTAGGTCAGGAATTTTATGACATCAGCGCCCCAAGAATTCTTTTTGCAATTTAAAAATCACCTCAGGAAAGTTCCTTATCACTATTCGTTCCAGAAATATTTGGTAAAAAATCTAACGAAAGGTGGCTGAATAAGCCCCCTCGATATAAATAGGGTTAAGGAAGTCGAAATATGTTGTATTAAATAAATTTTTGTTCTAAATTTTAGGTTTACCTTCGAATTCTATAAAATATGGGAAACGCATCTATTACAAACGCCCGTATTACAAGAAATATTATGCGAAACATTACCCTAAATATACGAAGCATTTCCATGGACATCGTATTGAAAGAATATACATGCGTGGTAAATATTATTACGTCATGAAGTACCCGAAAGCCTATGGTTACTTAAAGAAGTACTATCGAAAGAAGTACATACACGGTAAATATTACAACGTTCTTAAATATCCATACCATAAAGAACTTTACCATTACCTGAAACGATATCCTTATCTTAAGCACAACCACAAGTTGTATTTACACCACAAGAGACGCCCTCATAGTATTAAGCACTACTACACCACCAAATATCCTCTCTACAAAAAGCCATATTACCTAAAGAAGAAGTACTACTTGAAAAAACAGCCACATTATCTAAGTAATGACGTATACGTAAAGAACGTTTATCACCCGAAGAAATACGGCTACGTAAAGAAATACCCTTACTATTCAAAGAAATACGGCTACATGAAGAAATACCCTTACTATTCTAAGAATTATGGCTACGTGAAGAAATACCCTTACTATTCTAAGAAATATGGCTACGTAAAGAAATACCCTTATTATCCTAAGAAACATGGCTACGTGAAGAAATACCCCTATTATCCTAAGAAACATGGCTACGTCAAGAAATACCCTTTTCATCCCAAGAAACACGGTTACGTGAAGAAATACTCTTATTATCCTAAGAAACATGGTCACGTGAAGAAATACCCTTATTACCCCAAGAAACATGGCTACGTAAAGAAATACTATTATCCTAAGAAACATGGCTACGTGAAGAAATACCCTTATTATCTAAAGAAACATGGTTACGTGAAGAAATATCCTTATTATCTAAAGAAACATGGCTACGTGAAGAAATACCCTTATTACCCCAAGAAACATGGCTACGTGAAGAAATATCCCTATTACTCTAAGAAGCACAGGTACCCTAAAAAACAGGGGCATGGAAAGAAGCTCGGTCATGCCATCTAATAACTATTCATCGTATGCAGGTCCATACCACGAAATAATCTTTAAATTCTTCTTATTAATACATTTTATGTATTCAATTACAATTTTGAAAATAAATTCAGCAATTTTTAATTAAATATACTTTGTAACGTTCACGATCCAACATAAACAAATATGTGTTATGTTCTTATCTTTCCACCAATCACTCTGACGATGAGTTCGAATATTCATTTGAATAAAAGAAACATTATTTACCTTATACCCATCAAATTTCTCCTCCCTTTCAATTTTTGCCCAGGGGAGAGCTTAACCCTATATCTTCCGGGCTTTTTAGGAAGTGCAAAAACCGTGCTAATTTAGCCACCCTTTATAATTTTTGATTAACAACAGAAATCATTTTGAAACTTGTCATAGTTGTAGACATACCTATAATGAGTATTTTTGAAAATTTTTGATGATATTAGCAATATGTCTAAAAATCGTGTTTTTACCCATTGTACCTATTATCTTCGAAACTTTGGTGAATTTTGAGATATGGATAATATTTTGCTATTAAAATGAAATTCGAAATCGAAATCAAAATCGAATTCGAAATCGAAATTACGCTACCATTAGGCTCTTTTTATTATTTGTAATTTTATGCACACACGCGCATGCCAGTTTGAAAGTTTGGCGCAGAGCATTTGAAAAAAAAAATTTTGGAAAAAAATTTGAAACAAAATTTTAAAAAAAAAATTCCAAAAAAAATTTGAAACAAAAATTTTCAAAAAAAAATTTCCAAAAAATAATTTCAAAATCGGCTAATTATGCTAATTTATGCATCAACTATGCAAAAACTAACCTTTTGAAATTAGCTTGCCGGGTATAGAAATTCCTTACACCCGCGGATCTGGTCAAATGATGCGCCCACGTCGAAATACGTGCTTCGGGTGTTTTCAAGCTTGCGCAATAAAAGCTGAACATACTAATTTCTGGGCCACAGGCCCCCAAACAAGATAAAACAGTGATTTAAGGCCTAGAATCAATGTGTTAGAATTTTTCTTGTACTCCGTTCTTTACTTTTTTAAAAAAAATGTTTGAAATAGAGGAAAATAGAGGGTTACTTTTGGCCCATATTTCCACGTACCAATAATTATTGTTTCCACGCATTAGTTTTTCTCTATATTTAAGTCTTGGAACTGGTTACAAACCATGATAATTTAATATAAATTCAAATTTGATTTGATAATACATTTTTGGAGACCTGGCGAAGCAGATAGGGTTAATATTAAATCGCATATTCGTTCATCTGTCCGGTCATTTTTCTACAGAACCTTTCATTACTTTTTCTGTAATTCTGGATAAAGATGGTGGGTCATAAAAAAGTGTCAAAGTCAAATTTTTGAAAAAAAAATTCCCTTGTTTTTTTTCTAAAATGTTGCAAGATGGTTCTAAATGAGAGCATTTTACCAGAGTTATGTTCAGTTTTTGAAACAATTTATTGTTGCCCACTCATGAGATTTATCTATCTGTAAAATCTCAACGGAATCAGCAAGTATACAGCCTCTTGCCTTTCGAAGCCTTGTTATGGGTGGTGAATAACAATAAATCTAAATCAAATTATTTTACACAATTGACTGGTATTTGTATACTGTATTTGTATTGAATTAAATTTTAGATACTAAAGTTCCATCTGACTCGATAAGAATTGGTGTTTTCACAATCTCTGTTAATGAAATTAAAAGTGCGTTTACAAGCATCTTAATTGTTCTACCCTTAAATTTACTCATCATAACTCTTTTTAAACAAGCTGGACCGAAGAAAGGTGAAAATGATCAAGAATTCAAATCTAAAATATATGAGCCTGAAGAAAAAAGAGAAGTAATGACAGGTGTGATATATTTTTTTGCTAATATATTTACTGTTTATTGATTTCATGCATATAGAACCATAAATATAAATGCTGAACCTCCATCTATTGACGAGGTTCGCGAGACATTTAAAACATTAAATAATGATAAATGCCAAGGTACTGACAAAATTTATGCTGAGTATCTAAAATATTTCATGTATACATATACATATGTCCAAGCCTGTATACACAATAACAAAGAGATAGGCTTAGATTGCTAACAGGATTTTTCGTAATGTCTTGTGTCTAGTTTTTAAGTATCCGTCATAAAATTTCTTTACACAGGCGATGAGCACTGGATTTTATATATATATGACAATTTCCCCCACATTATATGCCACTCAAACTCCTCTAACTTATTTCGATTATTAGTCACTGCCTCTGAAACTGTTAATGTCGTATGATTGTTGGTGTAAGGGTATGATGGGCATACACCAAGACACTATTTGGGGACTATCAGGGTATAGATGTATGTCACTCATTGCCGAACATGGACTAATAGTAGTATACACATTTAATAATATATTTATTTTATATTTACTTAAAAATGTTTAGCTAAAGAAGCCAAAGAAATAAAATCGCAAAGATTCTTCAAATTCTTACGTTCAATATTCTTCATGGGTTCGGTAGATGGTCATGAAATGCGTTCACGAAAAAATAACAATCCACATTGGTTAATTTATATCGCATATTGTACTTGTTTCTGCGTGACTTGTACCAGTGCATTCTTTGTTATACTTTACAGTTTCGAGTTCGGCAAAATTAAGTCTGATCAATGGATTGTATCAATGCTGTTTTCGTTTGCTATTTCTATTTTCATCTTCGAAACAATAAAAGTAAGTATCTATTTGGCCTCATGCATTATTTATTAGTTATAATTATGAATCGAAAGAGACATTACATGGCGAGAAAGCATGAATTTAGATGACTATATATATACATATTTCATATATATTTGGCCTTATGCAAAGAACTTTTGTCTTTGGGCAAAGAAACATGACATTCGGCTCATATGAAGGTTGAAACAACATTTCCTATACAGTATTCCAGTTAAGTAAGACCCTCGATGGCAAAACCAAGCGAATATCCTAATTAACCGAAGGTAACAGTAGAAAAAAGAATTTCAAAGTACCAAGAAAAGTTATTTCAAGTACCAGGGGGGCCTTGCATGTTGTCACGGAGATAAGGACGCGTTTTTCTGCAGACAAAATAATAGAGCGGGAAGTTGTCTATCTAATGAGCCTAACATGATCTAGAGTTATGGCACTTAGAAGATTCGAGAAATTTAAACAAAATTATAGCACGTTTTGAAGTCTATGAAATGGTTAAACTTTTGTATGCCAATCCCGGACTAGTCCGGGATCAAATTTTTAAAAACTAGGAGCAAACAATTTGCACCTAGGTGTGCTGTGACCCATAAAAAACAGTAAATAGGTCAGCTTAGAGACTATGTCTAAAACAAGCAACGTCTGACACGGAAAGGGTTAATACTTTCATGCGAAAATTAATAATTTAATTGTTTCCATTCTTTCAAAATAATGACACATTTATTTTTTCAAAAAGTTTGTAAATATTGGTCAATCAAACAGCTATAAAGTGTATCGTTTAAGCATGTTATGCATTGAGCATGTTTTAAGTGAGATATAGTATTTGAAGTTGTTTTTATTGCATACTAAACTTTTTACCTCAAGCCGAAATAATCTGCCAAACTGTTAATCAGCGTAAAAATTCCCTTAATAGAATTCGTTGCAGTCTTAACATCGAAAATCGACTCGGTTAGGGCACTCATTTATACTTTCTATATTTAATTATTGCCCATTAATTTGGAAGTTTTGTAGCAAAGCTGCTAAAAATCTTATTAATTCAAGTCATAAGAGAGCGCGTAATCTTAAATAACCCCTTCATCCTTTTTTAAGAGGCACTGACAATCATAGGTTCTAAATACTTACATAGTAGGAATTTAGAGATTCTCACAACCCATCATTCATGACTGAGATTTTTAGTAAAAAAGTGATGCCCTAGAGCTTTAAGGCTGGGAATGTCCTGATTCCACCTGAAATTAAACGCAACATTCAGTTTATCAGTTTAAATTCACTCGAGCTTTGTGCTAAATTAGCCTGAACAAGCTTCTTAGAGTGTCAAAATTCCATCAATTTTAAATCTGATTTCCAAGATATTGAGATATACTGCAATTGCAAAATATGTGCATGATTGTTTTTATCCTTTAATTTATTATACTATAATAGGATTAAATTAGTTTTTTTTAAACTAGCATTGTATATAGATTTCCTTAAAAATAAAGATTTTACTTACTTAATTACTTACTTACTTACAGGTGATTGCATTGTCTTTGCTATTCGCTGTGCTGATAAATTCTCCAGTTTCAAGTGATAACCCATCATATAACAGATGTAAAATGCAATCACTCGGTAATTATTTATTAAATTGGATTTCTTGATTGAAATTATTTGAAAGTAATAGGATTTATATTTCTGAGCATGGTTTATGTTAACCCTTCTGGTTCTGAGCATTTAATGTTAAAATAATCACATTTTATCCTTCATATTCCATATAACTTTTCAGTTTTTGGACCCACGTCAGTGATGGTCGTATGAATCCAGTGATGTCCGTTGGTTCGTCTGTTCATCCGTCCGTGCTAGATCTCCAAATCTATTCATTAATTTTTTGCATGAACTTATGGTTCAATAAGTCGAATTAACTGACAGAACCGAATTTCCGAGGAAAAAAATCGCGTAAATTGTATATGAAGTTAGAGGACCATAGAGGAAAACTTTGGACCTATATGTTCACCCATCGAAAAATCTATTTTTTCAGTACTGGGCCTAAATTTGCCCTAAAACTAGGTTTTGACGCTTAATATTAATGTATCTGAATTTTTTTCTCGAAAGCTGTTCATTATTTTTAAAAAAATATTTTATGAGACCCATAGGCTTCTTTTGACATATTTTTTTCTTTTGAAATAATTTTTTTAACCAAAATTTAAAAATTGCATATTAGATGAAAAAGTTTTTTCTTTCATATTTTCTTAGCAATTATTCTTTTCTCTAAAATCGTTTATATGCTGTGGGTCCGATCTCGCTCTGCTTATTCGAAAAAATATAACTTTTATGAGGTCATTAATTCAGGAATATTTCAACGCAGTGACATATATGAAAAGATATGTGGGTAAAAAATTTTACTTCCAGAACAATCCAAATCTCATGTTACATTTTCTATAATCACCATTGGATTGAACTCAAACACTCACAGAGATAATTAATTTGTGATTAAAAGGGTGTAAATTGTAAAAGAAATAAAATGTATTTATTTTTTCTATTTGGGAATCTTTTTATGACAATTTATCATTTTAAAATATATAAACAAATTTTTGTTGTATTTTTATCGTTCTGTAAGTGGACATGGCACATACAAGAAAATAAAGCAATATTAATTGACGTGTCTATAAGTTAGGTTACTATCATTTGGCTTGCCAACTAGCAACCTTTTGCTTTCAAAAACCTTATATTTATATGTAATTGAGAGAAAGAAATTATTTGAATAAATATGTCATAAACTGATATTTCTAGATAATGTGATGGACTCAATATATAGGGAACAACTTAAATTACCAGATAAAAGAAGATTAGAAGAATTCAGACAGACAATAATGAAGGTTTGGAATTTATCTTCAGAATTAAATTATACATTGTGTTTATTATGTCTTTATAACATTTTATACTATATATTCATATATTAAACCAGTATAATATCCATAAAATAGAAGATTCTTTAACTAAAAAATGACTACATAATATTTTATGCTAGTGCATTACTATAAATATAGAAATTAACCAGTAAATGGAGGATTACATTAATCACGGCATCATGCTATTAATTATTTTTATTCTGTAATATTTCTTCTGCTATTACAGCAGGTGTTTTCTAACATATAAAGGTTACAAAATAGATAAAAAATATCGTTAAAAGGTATGAAGTCGTTAAAAAGTAAAAAGAAGTCGTAAAAAAGCAGCGTCATCAATGATTTCTTAGAACTTTTGCAAAGATATTTTTCCAGTGAGTTGAAGTATCTACTCCATCATCACGGTTCAAGACTTTATCCTTCCCATAAATTTCATGTTTAGTGGTAGCCTTAGTTATTTCTAAAGACTCGTGGATCTTTCTATGGTGGTAATTGATATTAAGAGAGAGGGATTTGGGGAGGAGCCAGTTGAATATACCATGACAGTTTTTGCAATGTTCTGTTGCGCCAGACTTTTACTAGTTCCTCTTTCTGTTATCTTCCTAATGTTCAATCACACAGGTCAAAATCCTTTTCTTTGTTTCACTTATGTATATATCGCCGCAAGTGCATGTAATTTAATAAGACACCTGGGTTGCTGTGAGGGGTGAGTTTTGATTTTTTGTTGCATAAGATTCTTGTGAGGTTTAGGTGCGGATAAAAATATTACCTTGAAGTTTTGTTTTCTGAGTTGTTTTCTTACTTGTGGGCTGATGTTAGGTATCCAAGGAAGTTGTATCTTGTCGAGGCGTATTGTTTTAAAATATGCCCTTCAAAGAATTATACCAGTCTATATTTTGAAATTACAAATAAGTGAGCAAAATTATATAATAAAATAGTATAATGAGGGGCTTTTCATATGGAAACAAATCCGGTCTTGCCCGGTAACCGGGCTGGGAATTTAGTTGTGATTGGTTAAAATTAATTCTAACCAATCACACCTAAATTCCCAGCTCGGTTACGAGGCTGGCCCCACTTATAGGAACAGCCCCTGACAATAGTTTGACAATAAGCTTTTACATTTTTTTGCAAATTTCTAATCTAATTCAACTCTTAAAACCATAGAAGATTTAAAAGGCCCTTTACATTAAGACCCATATTGAACTCAAATCGCAATGAGATTCAAACCTTAGTGGGATTTTACTTCGCCTCCTTAAACAAATCCTGTTTATGTTTACCTGATTTTCGGCGAAGTGAGTTTGACTGCAGTTATCTCCACTTCGGTCTTGGACACCGAAGTAGAATCTCAGAGTGCTAGCAACAGAACATTGTAGTCCATTTTCAACAAAAGGTTAGGCTGTTTAATTTGATATATGGTACAAGGATAAAATAAAAGTTTGTCAACTGGTGCGATGTCGGGACTTGTGGGCCCCATTGTCCTCTAAATAATGATTTTATGAAACCAAATGGTCCTGAAAATGTTTGTTTTTTCAAATGAGAAAACTAATGATTCCAATGCTGCTGAAAGAGACGTCACAATTATTTATCATTTTTCGATTTGTGGTTCTATAGATTTTGGGTCCAAAGTACCAAAAAAGACGACATTTAGAAGTTTTAATAATGACGTCATTCATTAATTTTATAAAATTTTCAAACTTCAGATTAGGTATACCTTGAGGTATGCGTTTCTGAAATATTTATAACTGATTGAAAATGTAGATGGTATCATGTCTCAGAAATTTAAAAGTGTTGTTTTATATTTTTGGATTATTACGACAATATACAATTTCTTATTAAAAAATTTAAATTATTTGTTCTTGCTCTGGGTGTTCATTAGTCATAAATGATTTGTTATTGTAGGAGAAACGAATCAAGATGATTATAAAGGAGGTGTTCAAACATTTAGCATTTCTGTTACTCACTATAACTGTTGTGTATTACCAAACTGATCCTTCAGTATTTCATCTTTACAACTCCAACGTTCAGTTGTGCACAGATAATGGTATTGTGAACACTTACCTTGACGGAGTTGCTGATGGTGGAAAAAGAGATGTCAAACCGGCCTCTGAGGTACCTCCAAAGTGTTTTCTTCACTAAATTTCACTCTCAATAGCTCTAATAAATGTTTTATTGCTTTTTATCAAGTGAAGTATTTTCTAGCAACATAGTATTTGGTCACATTTTTTTGAAATACCGATTTTTTTCGAAAAAAATATCGAATTTGACATCACTTCGACATCAAATAACGTGTCGTAATTTTGTCGATGTATTTTTTATAAAATAAAATGTTAGCCTTTCAACAATTACCATGCAAAATATCAACGTTATTGTATAACAGTAACATGCTAAAGCTGCGGTACTACACCCCCACGATGCATTAAGGGTGGCACTCCTCCCTCGATGCATCCCATTAAAAGCGTAGAAATTTTCTGATTACTTTGTAAAATGGTTTTGGGCGTGTAATTTATTGGCATAGTATAGTATAGTTTGCATGATTTTATTTCGAACGGTGTATTGGAACAAAATAATGTATGGCGTAGTTAAAAGTTTGATTGAATCCAACATTATTTTTTTATGCTTTCTGATATGCAGTATCTTTTTATTTATATACTACGCATGCTCAATACTAGGATAGTGCCGATACATATATCAAAATCATTGCATGGAAATTCCGCTTTTAATTGTAATGAAAATAAAGCATAATTTGAGTGTTAAAAATAAATTGTTAAATTTATGTTTTATACTTTTTACGAAATATACAATATTACCGATTAAATATTTGGGCAAAATAGTAGTATATAGCAAAAATAGATGTGCCTGTACTGATGAGATGATAAAGTTAGACCAATATAAGATGAGCATTTAGAATTAACACTTATGGCATATATTGGATTCAATTTTTGTTCCAAATATTGGAAATTTCAAAAATATTTTGACCAAGATTTCAGTTTAAAATTAGCATAACTTTTTGATTCCAGAACAATAGTTCGGAAAGGATCCTTTAAATTCACTTCCGGCCGTGCCACGCATATTCGGTGTGTCACTCACTTTTAAAACCGCTCTATATATTTTTTAATTTTACATGCTGGTTCTAACTCAAAATATCTCCAGAAGTTTTTTACATTTTTTTAAAAAAAATATTTTTGTTGTTCTTGTTCGTTAGCCATTTTAAGACCGAAATGACATTTTTTAAACTTTCTAACGGTGCTATAAATTTTTTGAAATTTTTTCATTATGTTAGAGGACCATAGGCTTCTTTTGAACTTTATGGGCACCTGTTGGAAATTTCCGTTACAACAAAATACATTGTCAACGGAAATTAATTATTGAGTAACTACAAATGTTTTTTAAATTTTGTTAGATGTTTGATTTCTGTTAAAACAAATTATATTTTTAAAAATAATATCTTGAGGAATCAGTGAAGCTCGGTTTGTTATACATGTGTATTTATACTGTTCCCATTTCCCATAAAATGAAGAATGTTTTCATTTATGTTGATATCGCTGTTTAATTGGACTCCCGGCGAAGCCGACGGAGTCCTATGAATTCACCCATGTCCGTTCGTCTGTTCGTTCATCCGTTCACTCACTTTCCTCCGAAACCGCTCATTACTTTTTTCTGAAATTTAGCATGAAGACATTTTGGCATATTGCAATGACACTAACATGCCTGGATTTGTGAGAAAAATTCTCGTTTTCCGGTACTGGGCCTAAAATTGGCTAAATTTGCCCTAAATGGGGCTTTTTTCAACGTTT
>JAUOBW010220545.1:0-12900 GCA_032360285.1 Lepidozona retiporosa | reverse complement strand
TTTCTTATCTGACAGCTGCGTAAACTTCTTTAGTGAAGTATAAGCTGTCGTTAAACCTTTATTTCTATTCTATTCTAATATTCCTTATCTGGGAATACCGTAAAATCCAGGATGTAATCTCCCCAGATCCCGAATATTAGCCTCTTCCCCCGAATATAGCCCCAAACTCAAACACAAAATCCATCCCAGATTTAAGCCCCTCCTCGGAACTTTCATGTTCTTTTAAAAAAAATAATTCAAATGAAAAGAAGATGAAAATAAAAATTTATCAATACTATGAAAATTATTTTTTTCTTTTGTAACATAAAATACCTCCCGGTTAAGCCCCCTGGATAATATATAAGCTAAGTTGAAGCAAACCCTGAATTAAAAAAAAATAAAAAAGTCCTTTGTCTTATAAGCCATTTACTTTTACGGCCTATTTAGATATATTTAACTTTTATTTAGATGGTGGAGCTGGAGTTGCAGACACACTGCAGTGTAGACTTTTACATTAAGCCGTGGAAAGACCCCAAAACGGGAAAGTCTTTAAGGGGGTAGCTAGAACGTACAAGTCAAAGTTGCTAACAATTGAGGAAGTTGCAGCAGAGGAAGCTGTTGAGACAGAACAGAACAAGTCATTGAGCAGGTGCCGGAGGAGATCATTGGATCTCCTACGAAGAGACGTTGAATCGTGGAGGTCGTTACGGATGCGGCATCTTGCCAGATTTGTGCGTTGAGTGACGATAGGTCGTGGTGGTTGGGGTGTGGCAACAAAAATAAGTTTTCAAACGACAAGACTGTTCTTATTGGGTGCACCAGTGTTGCATCGGGATTTCTTACAAAACCCAAGAAAAGCTTAAGGCCGCACCCTTCTTTTGCCCTCGCCATATTGGTAAATAATTTTTATGTAAATAGTTTTAAAAAATATCTATATATCTATAAAAGATTAAATTTCTTCGTCTTCTCCTTGTTCTTCTTCCTCTATAATTTCTAAGTGTGGCGTTTGCTGTTTTAAAATTTGCAAATTGACTTCCTCGTAAAATTCAATTAAAATCAATTTCTTCGAATTCTCTAACGATTTGGCCTGTAGCGTGAAGTGTGCACGATCATTTTGTAACTGCGTAATTAACTCCTTGGTTTCAGAAATTATTTTCCGGTTCGTCCAATTTGTTACATTGCGAAACGATTTCTCTTCCTCTAAGGTAACAAAAACAGGACTTAACTCTGTCAACCAAATAGGCTTCATAATTTTCAGCGCACACAAAATACATATTTACTAAATCGGGGTGCAGTAACTCGTCCTCTATAGATTTTAATGGCACAAGATCATAAGGGTCATCTAGCATGCCAGATGACCTAATTAGAACGTGAAACATTTGAATTTCATGGTCAAATTTGAATACCGATGCTTGCTCTTTCCCAGGATCATTAATCCCTATGCGAGAAAATACCTTTGCTCGATTTTTTTTCCGTAAGTACCTTATGATTTCGGGAAGCTGTGATCCATCGTGGGAACACCTGGGTGGAGATGACTTTTTAAATGTTTATTTTCGTTTTCGGTAACATAGTCTCCGCCTTCACCTCTTGAGGGATCGCCTGACCTGGAGAAACTTTCATTGCGCTCTATATATTCCTTCATACTATCCGGTGCTTCAACACAAACTTGCATATCATTAGAAATAATCATTTTATATATTGAATGATTGCCAATGAAAAATAAAGGAGCAACTCTTTGTCTACCAATCAATGCATATAGTGAGTTGTTTCTACGAATTCCTGATCGATAAAGTTTTAGCCCAAGAAATATATTAAATGTTATACATTAGGTTATAATTTGGGTTTACGACTCTCTGATTTCTCCATGTATTGAAACGATTAGCAGTAGGGTTCATACGTTCCTTTTTACAATATAAAATGGGCTATTCCAGAAAATAAATGTACTTTTATGATGGACGGTTTTCAGGAAAGAACACCTTCCACCTTCTGATTTCCTCTACCAGAAAGCAACCTTTTACCATCTGAATTCCGGCTATTTTTTCATAAAATACACCCAGACCTTCTGAATTCTACCTAATAACATGCAAACAACCTTCAACCTTTGCATTCTGGCTGTGAATTCCAACCTTAAACCTTCGGAATTCCCAAAAGTCAATTTTCAAAAACAACCATCAACATTCCGAATTCTTGAATAACCGTCCGTCATAAAAGTACATTTATTTTATGGAATAGCCCAATATATATTGATAGAAGTTCATGGGAAAAAGCTTCAAAGCAAATGTATATTATTTGCCAGGACAAATGATGATTACCACAAGTTATGATGAATTCAATCGCTTTTTTACTCCGAAACCCTCCATAAATAAATTTCTACACATTGAAAATATTACAATAAATAAAATTGTCTTCATGTGGCCAGTACCGGGAACTAATAAGACCAAATACTCTTTTACCAATGCACTCATCATCAGGATGACACTCTTCTTTATGAACCTCGAACGATTTATTTCGAGTGTCTATCTCAAGGTTACATTCAGAACAGTATACAATCTCATTCCGGTGATCATTCTAAATCCGGTACGGCACGCTATTAAGCGATATGCGTAGTCACGACCGCTTAGTGCACAGCCCACCTTAGACTGAAAGATTTTCCAAAACATTCTTGATAATTACTCTTGAGTTAAGATTCGTTCCGATAATCTCCCTTAGTTTTATGGACCGCAACTGTTCCCGATGGTTATCTGGAGTATCACCATAAAACGATGTGCGATTATCATTACAGGATAAAATTTCTGCCACATCCACTGCATTTGTTGTCTACCTTTTTCATTATCGATAAGCATTTACAGCATATCGAATGTGAATCAGTCAGGTATTAGTTCGTGTCATAGCATAATTTAATCTATTTCCATCTATAGTTCGGGTAAATTGTTCAATTTCATTAGTTATTTTAGAATAAACTTTGTGGCAGAAGGGTGGTTTGACTATACAAACACTCTATTAGAACACAGATTTTTCAAAAGGAACATCAGGGCCCTCGAGAGCCTCGATTTTGTAAATCTTATTCGTTCAATCGAGGCTTATATTATAGAACCTCAGGGCCCTCGAGAGCCTCGATTTTATAAAACTATATATTTATTCATCTGAGGCTTATATTATAGAACCTCAGGGCCCTCGAGAGCCTCGATTTTATAAATCTTATTCGTTCAATCTAGGCTTATTTAGAACCTTAGCAAACTTTATGAAACCTGATAATATAAAACTGTAAATGTATTCATATTAGTCTTATATATGTTGAACCTCAGGGCCAAACTACATCCTCCATATTAAAAAGCTAATTATTTATTCCTTTAAAGCTATATAATATATGCATAACCGCATTGTTTGACAGGTCAACTTAAATTTTAATTAAAAACAATGATGAATTTTTATTTTAAATATTTTTAAGAATAACTTCTATTTGAAAATAACAATGATAAATTTCAAACTCTTCTTTTTTATTTACTGTAAACTATAAAATAAATTTAAATTAACTAACACTGAAATTTTAAATTAAATAATAATATTTATAAAAAAAATCTAAATAATTATTATAAGAGTTGCACGTTTAAAATTTAGATGAAATTATTTATAACAAAATTGTAATGTGTATGTTATTCATAGCATTTGAATTAAGAAAATATCTAAGAAAATTTAATTTAAAAGTTTGTATTTGGATTTTTTAATATTCTGTTCATTTGCGGAATCATCAACAAATTTCATGAACAAGAGTCTTCTTCCATATGACATTTTTCTCGTTATGTACTTGAAAGGATTTATTCTTGCAAAAGACTGCTCCGCAATTTCAGTATTCATGTTTTTAACATATTCAAATTTATTCAAATTAGGATGGTATTGACAATCAGCATGAGATAATGTACATTTAGGAAGTGTATGTTTTTCTGCATGAAAGATATCCACGATATGAGCAATTTTCTTATATTTTGAAGCAATTACATTATTTTCACGTGACAATCTACGCAAAAAAGGATGAAGATCACAGGCACGGTCATACACAATTCCTTTAATATCATTTTCCGTAGGATCTTCTCCAAATAGATCAACGAGCCAAGTAAATACACTACTTAAACTTTCAGAAGTAAACATTTCCCAATGTGAAAGCCTGATTCCACATGGTCGAAATATGTAAAACAATCCAGCAGTTCTGGCATGGAAACGATCAACACGGTTATCTTCTTTACAACCTTCGCCAGAAGTTGTAATATTTGGTAAACGCCTCCTATATAACCTTGTTGCTGGCCTCATATCTAGCTGCAATGAAGTGTCGTTTGACTTGTTGTTTGTATGCATCGGGCAATATCTTGAAGCTTTTCTGTGTTGGTTACCTCTTATAGGATTATTGATACAAAGTTTATATGAATTAATGTCACCATTTAAACCAACTATTTTACTTTTTTCTGCGTTACATATTAATCGGTAGTTTTTTTCATTGCCATCAATTACAATAAATCGGTAATTACATCCATTCTCGTTACATTCGTGCTTCAACCATTTTGTATCAATGATGCTACGAATTTCTTCATAAACCATTATACAAAGATTTTCAATATCTAATTGACGACTAATTTTAATACGTGGCCACGGTTGAAATAACTGTTTATATTTTAATATTTTATATATAAACCATCCTGCCTCAAGACGATCTGGATTAAGGGGTGAACCATGGGTATCTCTTGTATTGTTATAAATATCTGCACAGGCTTCGAATGAAACAACACCTAAATTTATCTGTATATCGATATCGATCATAAATCGAGTAGAGAAAGCCACGCCAGAAGTAAACATAACGTAGTCCAGATTAGTGTCGTAGAATTCACGGGTTCCTGAAATATTTATTTTAATACTTAGATTAATATTACATTATTTGAAAGAAAACAATCCAAAATATTTAATTGTAAATTAAATACGGTAAAATCTCTAATAAGCGCCCCCTCTCTAATAAGCGCCCCTTCTAATAAGCGCCCCCCTTAAATCTGAAAAATTGAATAAGCGCCCCCTCTAATAAGCGCCCCTCTTCTGAAGAAACAATTTTTAGAAACCAACCATATCTATAATATTTCTATAGGTAATAATACTATTTGAATAAGGAAGTATTTATTTACGCAGCTATCATACATTGAACAGTCATATTGTTTTTATTTCGTTTTTTCAAATCGTATTTTAACTTAATTTTCCTTTGAAACCACTTTCGAAAAATTATTTTTGTTCGTAAAAGTAAGATTTTTTTAAATAAGCGCCCTCCCCCTCTTAAATCTGAGAAATTAAATAAGCTTATTAGAGAATTAACCATAAGTATTTGATATTTTTAATTAATATTTTAAAATATTTGGTTGCTTGGGTTTTCTCTGCAATTTTCATGATATAATGCGTGCAAGTAGAATTGGCTCTTCCAAATTTTGGTTACGTAAATTAAATTAATGTAAAGTTATTATACTATTTCGTAGAAAAATTAATCACGCTATTAACAGGTACTTTTGCTAATTAACGTAAAAATTAGGTATAGAACAATTAACATGGCTAAAAATAGAAATTTGGTTATTTATTTTAGCGAAAACCCCTAAATGCGGATGGTGATCGTAAGATTATAAAAGTATCTTATTTACATTTTTGGGTATTAATTTTCGGAACGCAATGATTTTCTAATATTTAGCGGCTAATAATTTTCACAAAATCATTAACAATTCACGAAATTTTTGAATATTAGAATAGAATAAGTGTTTAGGCACAACCACTATTTCCATGTGGAAATGTGCACGGCTGTGATATTAGTACATGCGAAAAATAGTACTACTAAGGGGTATAAGGGTTAATCAAAATTTTCTAATTTCTTATTAACTTTTAATTAAATATACGTTCTTAAGCGTTAACTATAGACTCTTCAATTATAAAGGTATCCCGACGGTTAGAAAGGTTAAATTAATAATTAAAAAACAGAACATTATTAATGAAACTACAAGAAAGCAAAATATAAATTTGACACTACATTTTTATTATCAAATTTTGTCTGTTGAATAATAGTTGCACTCGTTTGAGCCGCCCGCTCGATTTTTTGTGAATTTTAACAACCGCACGGTATTTTTCCGTAGATAAGCACAGGGCTTATCTACGTTCGTCAGATTTTTTGGGGGCTTATCCACGGGGGGATTATATACGGGGCATATACATGGTTCAATTTTTGTGTTAGTTTCCCCTCTTGCAGACCAACAAATTTATTACTAATGTTAAAATATACCTTGCAATTCTGAGCTTTATAAACGGAAAAATCATAAAAAGTTTGTTAGAAAATATTAAAAAAAACTCTAAATACAAACTTTTTTACTCTGTAATGACTCTTTTTTTTCCAAAACCAGGTGACTAAAACTCATTCGATCCATATACATTATAATTAAACTAATTTTGTAATATATTAAAAATAAAATTTACCTTTTAACTTGTCATCACAAAATCCATAATAATATTTTTTCCGCATTTACAATATCCACGATAACTTCTGCCTTTCAAAACGCCAGTTTCAGTATACATTGTTATTGTAGCGTAATTTCTCCCATCAATTTTTATAAATGCCCCACAACAAAAGTCATTGGTAGGCAAGAGTATAACATCGAATTTGGTTCGATCAATTTGTTTATAATTAGCTAAACTTTCAATATTCTCTGCCAAAACTATAATTTTAGATAATTCAGGTGTAAAGGTTGATTCATCATTTTTTCGCTCATTAGGTAGATTTATTATTACATTTTGTTTATTGTCATTCGTCTCAATTCTGTTGTTTGCTACCAAATCTTCCCACAAATCCTTCGCATACGAGCTTAATATTTCAATTCTCCGTGGTGTCTTGAATGGAACGCTTTTACATAATTCACGAAATACAATAAGAAATTCTAGATTAATTCTCATTATTAATTTGTATTGGATTGATGATAAGAAAATGTACTTTACAGATTTTGTTACTAAGCTCTTGTTATGATTTAATTAATGGTGCTGTGTATTAGCTTTTTTTGACGTTATATTTGAAGTCAATGTAATGTAAAATTTATAGTTAATTCATTTAATTAACGATAATTATTAATCTGTTAATTAATTAAATTAAAGTTGTGTGAAGACAGAAACCTTCTTATTAGAATTTTTTTCGTGATCATTATGGCTTACAAAAATAACTTGGATGATTCTCAATACCGTGAAATTTTAAAAGATGCGTGGAAAGTAGAATTTAACATAGAGGACAGTTTTCCGGAAGAAATTGCAAGATGGATCAAGTAGGGATTATTTAAAATATTTTCTTTTAAAGTTAAATTTTAACATTTTTATTCTTTGTATAATTTTAGGTACAAATATTTAATACATGCGATAAAGCAAGGAAAGTTTATGACAAAATATGTTTTAAATTCTACGTCAATAAAAAATTAAAAACAGAAATTTTTGTCTTATTTCCTTTTTCATGAAAACATTACTAGGGTGATTTTTTATTCTAAGAATCACTTATTATACGGGATAGTTGTCTATAGAAATGTAAAACAGTAGTATATTTAATAACTTTCTTATATTACCTTTAAATTGTTTTTACTAGATAGACATTTTTTTAAAATGTCTTAAAAACTCAAAATTAATATGCACCTAGGGCTTTTATTAAAGATTTTACCATACACTTACATTCCTTATTAAAATTAAATTTAGGTAGAATTTAGACTAGAATGTAGTCTGACTGTGGGATGAATAATAAGCGAGAAAACTAAGTTAGAATTTAAAACAACTTAACCAACCGTTTTTTATCACACCATTTTGACAATATTTTTTTTCGTACTATATTATATTTTCAAATAAAACCATCAAAGTACCAATATATTATATTTTATTTTCAAAATATTTATTAAATATAATTTTGACAATTATAGTTCTGATTATTGTGAAACCGGCCTCATATAATATAACTATTCTAAAATAACCCTTTAAATTGGTTAATTATAGATTCTAATTGGAGAGACTTTCCCGTGATTAATCTTTCGCGAATTTTGCGAATAGGTACCCCATTCGCAATATAGTTTAATTCGCGAAATCCTTTTAAAACGGTCGTTCACGAAAGTTTATCACACGAAATTTTTACTAAATATTGTTTTGTTCAAGACGTTATCCGAAAGAAAATTAAGCTAAGAATTTTAAGTTTTGTATAACTTATGCGGCAAAAATTCCCTAGATATAACAAACATGTGATAACTATAGTGAGTTATCTGATGATTAACATGTACTTTTTGCGAACTTTTATCTTCCCTAAATTCTGAAAAATCGCCACTCGCGAAAATCTATCTCGCTAGATTTTTACAAAATGGCCATTCATGAAAACTATATCTCGCCCTGAAATTCCATTTGCTAGGGCAAAAACCATGCAGAAGTTTCTCTCAAGAAAGTTTCACCGATTAAAGTATCTAATAGTGAAATATCACCCAACCTCAATAAACTTAAGATTATTTTCGACTTTAGGCTTTTATATCTCAAAATCAAAATCTATTCACTCTTTAGACTTGCAAAAAGAAACACTGAGTAAATTATCTTTTTTATCCAATATTATACATGTAAAGGGAAAAAGATTATCCTAATGATCAAGAAAAATTTTATGCGGTTGATATTAAAAATTCAATAAAATTGTAGGTTAAAAAATTCTCTTCCTCTAAAAAATATATATTCACTTATTATCACAGTATGATTAAAAACTAAGATTTAAAATTTGTTTAATATTCGCTATTCTTTAATTTGGAAAATATCACTCTTATTTCATCTTACCATCATGAATATAGATAACCCCTCATATTAATTTACTGAGTATAAGGTAATGATTTTAGGTTTAATGATATGGCCCTTAAACGAATATTTAGTAACTATACGTTTTATATACAGGTATCATTCAACTATAATTGGTGTTCCTCCAACGTACATAGCATGGCCGTTGCTAGTAACTACTTCATATTGTTCGCAACATACAACCGTATCAGTAAATGGTATGCACTACGAACCAACAGTACTTTATGGATTGGTAGTGGGCAGATCAGGTTAGTGAATTTTAAATTATTTATTTAAAAGGGTTCATTGAACTATTTCCATATGTTGACTGTCAGGGATGTCAATGCAACATTATATTTTAATTCCAGCATCATTTTGATTATAAAGTTTAGAGATAGACACACGATTTTTTCTCTAATTACCTTTACTTCTCGGTTAACTCGTACACTAGTTAATTCTGACGTATTTTTAAATTTGTATAAAATCTCTATTGTATTTTGAATCGAAAGTTCCTTAAAATTTCGATTTTTTTTACCTTAGGACTGGTATAGTTTAAGATTATTTTAAAAAAATTAGTAAAATTCTTTAGATTAAAACTAATTAATTCTTAAAATGTATGTACCTATTAGAATTAAACCACGGGCACGATAGTTGATGTTGTTATGCCTCTTAATGGCAAAAAAGGTCCCATAGTAAGTGTCTGTTGTATAGAGATTCCACTTTATAGGAAACTACCCAAAACAATTATAGTATCTTACTACAGTGGAACCTATATAAATCGGACATCCCATAAAGCAGAAACATATGAAAAGCGGACTGAATATTTTGCCCCGGAAGAATTCTTATTAAACTCTTATAGAAAACCTCCATAAAGCGGACAGTATAAAACTGACAACTCTATAAAGCGGACACATTTTCAGTTCATGCATGTACTTTTAATGTAAAATCTATACAGCGAGCGATGTAAATAATATGGAAAGACGATCAAATATTTTTGATTTTAATTTATGTCTGTTGTAATATTTTTGTTATTCATCAAAATGCCAAAGTATTTAATTAGCATTATCTTATTTTATTAGCGCAAATGCTGGCTGAAATATCCATATTTAAACTAATTTACTTAAATTAATTTGTATTCTGGCTTGAAATGAGATTTTATTTTATAATTTGGCCTCATGGCAAGACCTCTATAAAGCGGACACCTCTATAAACCGGACAAAATTCTTGGCCCCGTAAGTATCCGTTCCACTGTATATACAAATATTAAAATTTAACCCTATCAACCACTCAGTTGTTTTTTCGTATTGAAACTGAACAACGATAGATATGTTGCTGAAACTTGGAGACTTTTCCGAGGATAGATTTTCACATCTTATAAAAAATATAGTGAAAAATATTTTTACAGGAATTTTTTAGTTTTATCACAGAATATAATTAATTTAAAGATATTATCCATAAGTTAAAATTAAAATCCCTAGGAGTAAGATCTCCTTTTACTGAAGTTAAAAATTTGTGTAAATTGGCATTTTTTCCAAAAAATAGCTGACGTCACGAAACCGGGCAGAAATTTTGATATTTTTTTGAAATCGAAACTCGCTATACAGAGCTAATTTGTGACAAAATTTCAAGGCGATAATTTATCTAGTTTAGATTTTACGATGGGGGCCCGGAGCCGTATTAAAATATATAATTATTAGTGATTATAAGTGATATGAGGTAAAATTATTTATTTAATTTTCTTTTCAAATTTAGGAACGAACAAATCTGCTTCACTTCGTCGTGTGACATCAAGTCTGGCTAAAATAAAAACACTTGATGTTGAAAAAACGCACTTCTTTGAGTCCGGTACTCTCGAAGGATTAATGAAATCGATGTCTGACAATAATTCGTCAATACTAGGTGTGTTTGACGAATTTTCCACTTTCCATGACAACTTGGATAAAGGAACAACTGGTTCAAGTGAAAAAGGGCGATATTTGTCGTTATTCAGTTCTGTCGATTGGTCAAAAAAAACGAAATCATCAGGATGCTGCGATATTAAAGATCCGAGGTTTAACTTAATTAGTTACACTCAACCATTTTACGCGTCAAACTTTGCTAGAAACAGTGTACACGATGGATTCTTTCAAAGGTTTTTAATTACGGTACCAAGGGAAGTTTTCATTTTAATGGAGCAAAAAGAAGAAACCCTACTCACAAGTTCAAGCATCATCGATATTGAGAAGATATTCGAAATAATTTACAAATTTTGTCACGATGAGCCTATAACTGTAACATTGTCTACAGATGCCTTAAATTTTTATAAAAAAATTCACGACGATATTGTTGATTACAGAAAAAAAGATTTGTATGAAGAAGATAAGTTAAGCATTAAGAGTAAATCTTTAGGCCAAACGCTTAGAGTAGCTGCTGCGATTTCTCTGCTACGCGAGTCAATTCAAGTCGTAAACAATCCCAACCATCAGATTTCAACTGTTATAAATGGAGATGACATGAACATGGGTAACATGATTGTGAAACATTCTGTCGAAACAAGTTTCTCTTTATTGGGATCGAAGTCGAAAAATAAATTCAGTAATATTCATAACGTACACACTTACAAGCAAAGAATACCTGAACCGGAGAATATGACATTGGATTTTCTAAAGCCTCACAAAGGATTTGTCTCGAGAATACTAAGTAATGAAGAAAAGGCTTTATCTTCAATAAGTAGAGATAATGTTTACCCAGTGATTAATACAGAGAAGGGCTCGGAAGTGGCCTTGCGTTTTATTAACGGTCTTTGTGTAGAGAGAATTTTTATAGAGAGCAGTCGCATTAAATATTGTTAAAAATTATAATTTTTAATATTAAATAAATTAGTCGTAAAGTTGGATGTTTGAAACGATTTATGGTTCAAAAGAAAGCTGAACACTCGTGGAACCTGATGAATATTTTAGTTTGGTGAAAAAGATATTTTAATTGTCTTTTTCAGTGGTTCTCTTGGTTTAGATTTTGTGTTTGCATTGAATTTATAATTCTTTCAGATATCGTTATATTATATTCGTAGCATTTTAAAGGAAGTTTCCATTTATAACAATTATGTCTAAACTTATATTGCCATATACATTTCTTTTAAGTTATTCACGTTTTTGGAATGCTATTTTCTCTCCTTTATTCCTCCCCTAACATACGTTTAAATTTTGCAAAACAAATAATATTAAAACTATAAAATTAGTTTTTCTTACTAGGTCATATTAACGTATATTTCAAGCGAAATAATACAGAGACTATTTCGCCCCCCCCGAAAGAGCCCCTATCCCGAAATTCTCTTATCGTCACATGTTTTTTTGGTGAAGGGTGGACAATTTTTGTCGTATTTTTCTGGTTCATGTAATTTACCAACGAATACCTAAAAGTCACATGGAAATTTATGAGACTAGTTAAAATTATTTCTACAATGACAATAAAATGTTTGGGTTTATTCCTATTCTCATGTCATCTTGCTTATTTCCATTTAAATAATATATTTAATACCTTAAATTTAATAAAATATATTTTTAGTAAATAAAGAATACAAAAATTTTAAAGCATATTTTGTTATTTATCTTTATTTATTTATTTAGGAACTCATTGGCATCGCAGTGAAAGTATTTCAGCAAGCATGTTAAAACCTTCCTGAGAGAACGAGTCATAGGCTCAAAATTAGCATTAATATGCTATTTTTTAGACTAATATTAATGCTTATATCTAGCAAATTTTGGCTAAGTTTAAGACCATCACAGAGGCTTAAAACAAGCAAATTTAGGCTAGATTTAACGCGGCTTAAAATGAGCACATTCTAGCTAGTTTTCAGAATATTATTTGGCTTATAACTAGTACTATTAGACTAAATAGGAGTCTTAAATTTAGTCAAAATAGACTTACCCCACGGACAAATGAAAAAGGCATAAATTTAGTATTTTTTTTCTTAAATTTAGCATTGAAATTTTTACTGTGTACACCTGACCACCTGTTGTTGAAAAGTTTCTTTAATACATGTAGCCTATATAATATGCACTCATTTAAAACGTGCTGGAAATCTAATACGGGAACTTGTATTGACCTGTT
>JAUOBW010220434.1:0-12916 GCA_032360285.1 Lepidozona retiporosa | reverse complement strand
AATATTTAATGATATTATCAGAAATGGCAAAAAAATTTCATTTTTCAATTTTTTGGAATTTTTTGACCCCGTTGCTAGGGCGGATGCCCCCTAGCAACCGGGAAAATTTAGTCGGTTGCGACACTTTTCCGCAAAAAGTTGTTATCCGTTTGATCTGATTTTTTTCGGATCAACATAAAATAACTTTATTATTAAGGCTTATTATCAACATAATTAACATTTTATTCATATTTTTGGTATATAAGTTAATTTTAAAATTATTTTAAAAATCAATGCGCCACAAGTATGACGTTGTGTCGACCAACTTGGGTCGAAATAAGAGGCAGGGGGCACAGAATTTCGATATTTATATATTTTTTTGAATTTAATCACATTTTCCGCCTGAAAATTACATTTTTTCACAAAACTATGTTTGGTACATACGTGAATTTACTTGTTTAGTCTCAAAACTTTTGACCGGGATTGTTTTATACTAAATTGTACACTATAGTTTTATCCTTATGATGATCAATATACGGATCGAAACATGTCTATATTAAATTACATACAATTGTAATCAATATAATTTGTCATTATAAATTTTTGTGTTTTATATAATCAAAAATTTAATGAAATCACCGAAAGCTTATCAAAATACTTTATTTTGAAAAAATATGTCGTATTTTTAATTTAATATATTATTAGACATGTATTACAAATTTGGAAATTATTAGCATTACTATTTCTCCTAAAATTACTGCCAAAAAAGCGAACGAAACTTCTGTAAAGCCGATACTGTTATGGTACCCGATAGACTGTGTAACAGTTTACGCGCGTAGGATCTCTGTTTTCAATGCGCACTAGATGTCTTCCTAATGTTTAATGCCGTGAATTCCCGTAAAGGTGAAGACAGACTATGATAGTCTAGGTACCCGCTAATATCGGCTAAAAATAATGATACTTTGGGTTCCGTGTCGTGATCGTAATTTACGATTAACTGGTGTGAAACCTTGTTTTCATATTTCTTCATTACAAGTATCGATTTAATAATCATACGGATGAAACTTTCTAAAAATAAAATAGATTTTAATGAGTTTTAAATAAGTTAATTCATAAAAATATCTTATAAATAATATCATACATTAATAACATAAGTATTTACATTACTATAACCCTGAGCAAATATTATCGCCGAATACGAGATTATAGAAAGAAATTATGTGATTTCAAGTTCGCTAATATTCACGAGATCACGCGATTGGTAACATTTAGCTTAAAAAAAACATTTTTACAGCAGAAAATATAAATACCAAATGTATTAAATTTCGCGTATTTCGTGCTTTTTCCTTCACACGCAAACTTAAAAACACGCGATATATTTTCTGAACGAGTGGTATGCAAAATTGAATGCACGCGAACTCAATAATTTTGATTATTTTGTCATTAAAATGATATTTTCTTCATAAAAAACGTGTTAACGATAATTGTGGACACACGAAATTAAGAAATGTAGCGACTTCGCGAAATTTAATACACGCGAAATCAATAATTTCTAGGACTCGCTAAATTAAGTACACCAGAAAATTAATACATTTTTAAGGTAATTCAAAGTTTTAGGTATAAAAAAGTTTCGCAAGATAAACTTTCGCGAATGGCCATTTTGAAATAATTTCGCGAATGTGATCCCTACACGCGAAATCCCGTTAAAGTATAACATTCGATTTTTTTAATACATTTGAAATATTTTGACCGAGAATGTAGTTAATGTCGCCAAACATGATGGCATAGTAGTATTTACAACGTCGGTGAATCAAGGCCTCCAAAAGTTGTTCCAGCATTAGTAAACATGTACAACATTTAAATCGTTCGGTGATTTGAAGCAATTACCAATAATAAAACCGCCGATAACATCAATGTATCAAGTGCACCAAAAGTTGTTCCAGACAATCACAATATATCTAAATATGATATAAATTAATTAACCATGCAATATGTATATGGTAACACGATTCGTAATATAGATTATTTTTTTATTGTAAGTAAATCGTTTATGGCAAAGCAATTAAAATTTCATAAGATTTGCGTATTTAGATAGATAATTTGGTTTTCACATTTTATAATAATTCATAATAGGATGACATGGATCTGCTCACCCAATTTTATTTGTCGTTTGTCATATGTCATTGTTTGACTAGCCCTAGTCTGTCTCCGGAATTACTAGCTCAAACTCATTCTCCACTTTTTACTTTTATACACACTGTTAAATAAATTTTCTTCAGAAATACCGCAAAAATTAAGCCATGAATGTAAATGATACCATAAGTAGGGCAATATCTATTAAATATGAGATGATCGTAATATAAAAAGGAGTGCGGGAAGTCTTTTGATGAATGTCTAATATGTGGTTCAAATCTTTCCGACACCCACCTTTGACTCAAAATTGGATTTCGACTCGAATTTCCGGGGGTGTGGATTTTGCTACACATTTTGTCCCCAAAATAAGGCTAAATAGATAAAAATCGGCCGAAAATGACCAAAAATTGTCCATGTGGGGTGGGAATTTTGCAAAAAATGTGTGCCCGGGTGGGGATTTTGTCAAGAGAAAATACCCCCTCCCCGATGATTTCCCAGCCTCCCCAGAGGGGTTTGGTGTCGGAAAGATTTGAACCGCACATAATACCCACTTTCTTCTCGGCCACCTCACTTTTAAAAGCGTGTTGGAGATAAGAACTCTGAGTTTCATTAAAATATAAACGCTTGCCAAACAAATATGTTGCTTTATCATTAGGTTGCAAAATATCTCAAATCTGATTGGTTGGATTGCACAGAAAATTTATTCCTTATTTCAAGTGCAAAAACTCAATATTATTTTTGATTGGTTAAACATTGAAATTCTTGATTCTGATTGGTAAAATCGATAGTGCAAATATGAGATGTTTAAAACGCAAAACAAACAAACGAGATTATGAATTATATTTGATTAAAATTAAACGATTTAAAACGAAACCCTAATGATAAACTAGTAATCAATGAATTTCTTGAGAAATATGACATATTTTTCTCGTTTTTTATGTTTTTCACTCAGATTTTTTTTTTTTTTGAAAAATTTCAAACCGTTCTAAAGTTATGCTCGTTTGAAGATTGTTTAAAAATGTGTTTTGTGGTCTTAAATTTTATTTCTGTGATGTCACTAGATTGTGTAGCTTAGAGTGTGGCTTTACTTGTTAATCAGTGTGCATGCACTCACTCTTCTTAAAAATGATTATTAAAAACAGGGATATTTAAGAAATTTTTTTTTTATTTGGTTTGAGTAAGTTTATTATATAACTATTTGTAATATACCAACTTTAAAAAAAGGATACATACATATATTTACCTTACCCTTAGGCTCCGAAAGACGCCTTTTGGCGTTTTTAAACAATATATCATAATCTGGGCCACAACTTCAAAAGGGTTCAGATTTGCATTTTCTTAATAATGATTATTAAAGGATATTTAAACGTTCTCCTAAATATCCTTGTCAACAATTTCAACACAGCGCCGTGTGTCTAAAGGGTGTAATTATATATTTCAACACAGCGCCGGGTGTCTAAAGGGTGCAATTATATATTTTCAGATGTTTGTGGTTATTATAGCGGAGGACTCAAAATGGTACCCTGGTTGTGATATTATTGCCATTTGAAAGAATTTTGTTTTTTAAAAAATCACAAGGCTAAGTAAAAAAATTAGTAAGTCTTTTAGTCTTAAATATTTTTTAAGGACTTTGTTTTTTAATTCATCTTAAAAGAAGTGAAATGCAAAGTATCTGGTTATATATGTACAAAGGATTCGTTAATTCTACCGAGGTTTCACATATATATTAATGCTCTCAATGGTATTTAAACACACGACCACCTCGTTATGGCCTCGAACTCGCATATAAATGATGACATTAAGCTGTATGCTACAGAAGTAATGCGCGGTTCAATTATTTCCTTTACCCACCCCTCCGCGTAGGGATTCTACCCGGGGTTTGTGGCCCTGGTTATGGAGGTGGGGAAAGCAAAGATTTTCTATTCTCGCAAAAAATACACTTTTTTTCCCTTGTTTTAAATCATTATTCTTTCAACTTAAATACTCTTAATAGACAAAAGCACTTTTTCTCTTTCAATTTAATGCATATTTGAGTCAATTATCTGGATGTAAATTAACATTTAACTAATAAAAATTGGCCACAGGGGTGGGGATTCGACCCAGAGCTTGTGCCCCAGGGGTTAGGATTCTAGCCGGGAAAATGTTCCCCACCCGGGGCAATACCCATCTTCCCGGGGGGGTACAGGAAAGAATTGAACCGCGCATAAGTACTGAACTTGCCAAATGTGTGGCCGCGTTACCTTTCGCGTATGTCCTTGCTTTCGAATTCAATTATATATAAATTACCAATAAGTTTCAACCTCGTTCAGTTTTGAATTCAAAAAATCGTAAATGGTCTGGACTCAGGCTACGTTCACAGGGCTTATTAAAAAAAATTCTCATCGGCTTCGCGCATGAATAAGTTTGACATAATACCTAGAATAGGATTTTAGTAAAACTTTACATACCATTGTTATTTTCTCTGTATCCGCCTGACTCTCTTGTTGGTTTTTGTGCTGCATGCTGCGATTTTCTTCCTCTGTGTTATAATTGCACCGAAGGTGATTATAAAAGTTAGAGCTATGTTCCAATTATCCTTGGCCGAACACTCCAAGCAAAACGCATCCGTGGCCCAACCTCCTAGTAAACTTTGAACGTCGTATCTATCTTGAGTTCCCTCTGTTTTATTTCCCACAATAACCAGCGGGATATTCAGCGGTCTGATTGCTGTTATTTCATTATAAATATTCTCAAGGTGTGTTATTGACGACGAGTCTTCCGACGAATAGACCAACATGACGGCGTCACAATCTTGTATCGCTTTTTTACGCATGACAGGAAAGCAATAACTCCCTGAGGTGTCTATTATTTTTACGTCACACATAGCTTCATTGTATGGACACTGCAATTGATGGAAGTCCTCTACTGTTTTCTTATGCTGCTCAACAAACGTACGGAAAAGAAACTGTTTTACCATAGCTGTCTTGCCCACGCCAGCTTTGCCCAGCACGACCACTTTCATAGCATGAATGGTTTTCTAAATACAAAAAAACAACGTTTTACTCAGATTATAAAACAATTTAGCTTTACTTTAATAGTTTGAATTGCCTGTTAAATATTCCATTGTTGCTGACATCAGCAAGTCACACTAATTGATTTATTTCATTTGTATTTGTACCAATTTTATTATAATCGTTAGCTAGTTCATTGTTGTTTTGTTTTATGGATGTTGTATTTATTAATCTTAATCTTGCTGAATATAATGTTACAACCCATCTTGCTGAATATAATGTTACAACCCCTCTTGCTGAATATAATGTTACAACCCATCTTGCTGAATATAATGTTACAACCCCATCTTGCTGAATATAATGTTACAACCCCATCTTGCTGAATATTCCTTATAAATGATTTTCAATTGTCAGGAATTATTTTACAAGTAGCAAATTATTTTATAATAAAAATAGCAAAACTAAGTAAAGTTCTCTTATTCTAAATGAGTTACTTTAATATATATTTATGTATATAATTATGTAGAGGGCGTCTCTTGTTGAATTATGTAGAGTCTTACTTACCCTCTCATGCATTACATAATTAAAATACGCCATTTAATCGTAGGATAGGTGACGCTGCATTGTTCACACAGAACCAACGAATCCAGATTGTATATGACGAATCCTTATGTAATAACATTACTTTCTTTTATCTACATTTATAAATACTGTCTGCTATAAATCTACATTTAGAAATATTGTCTGTTATAAATCAGTCTTATAATATGCCCATATTACATTCAATATCGTAAACTCCGCCCTGATATATCAAAAGACAAGAATGATGTCATAGATGTGTTTACAGGAATAAATCTAAGAAATCTTTGATAGAAAAGCCATATCAAGATCTCAACGATACACTTTTATATAATTTAATAAAATCATTTTAACTTTTACTTACTCACTCACTCACTCACTCACTTACTTACTGAGGCACATTGGGTCACCAGTTAATTTGAAGACCTCATTACCACAGTACAGATAAGTCTCGAGTTTACATGAAAATATCAGCATTCTATATAGATTGGTTTCAGTCTGTCTCCGGAATTACTAGCTCAAACCTCATATAACGCATGGGTTATCATGAAAGACATGCCAAATCAAAGTGCGCGCCGTACATTTACGTAAAATCTCACAAAGACGCAAAGAGACTGAACAAGTCTACATTTAGACTAAGGCCTGCAATAGTCTCTTGTTTGCGCGTAAGAACATATTTATAAAATGTCTCTCAAACTGTGCCGTAGATATTTTATCCGTAAATTCCCGTAAAGCAGGAGACAGACTGAACTAGTCTACCAGAATCAATTAAAATTGAAATTCCAAGACTCCTAATGTTTAAAAGTAAGACAGCGTCTTGAAAAACATACTTTTACAAAAGCTTTTGTATTCAGAGGTCGTCCAAAACAATTATTGCTACGCTTTATTTTATAGAATATACGGTATAGCAAAGAAATGATTAAATATCTGTATTTGGCCACAGAATTTGAATATAACTAGAATAACTTATTAGATTACAAAACTATGATTTAGAAGAAATAAATATATGTTAATTTTTCAACAATGTTTGTTATGAGTCCAATATTTGAACTTTCTTAACATTTCCAAATTTCTACAACTAAAACTTGCTTAATTCTTCCTTATGAAAATAAAAAGAATATTCGTTAAAAAACGAATTTTGCGTTAAAAACTATGTCATTGAATAGTAAATGATCGATTAAGCGATTAAGCGGGCGGGCACTTATTTAATTTTTTTTTGGGGGGGAGCTTATTCGAGAGGGGCGCTTAATCGAGCATTTACGGTATTTCAAAAAATATTTTGTCAGATTTTAAATGAACTTCAGTTTATTTGGTGAAGTAAACTTCCGTTTAAAAAAACTTTCTTAGGTCAGGTGATCTCATTAGTTAATTTTCTTTACTTATTTTTAAAGTCGAGTATAGACTGGAATAGTCTATCTCCGCTCTTACGGGAATATAACGGGAGCGGGTCTTGCCGTAGAGATTACGCAACACAACCAACTTTTTTTTTATTGTTTGGAAATTTAAACGCCCAGTTATCGGCTAAGTCGAGTACTACTTTGTTTATTAAACACTTTGTTATAAAATAAAAAACGTGTATTTTGGGAAAATAGGAAATTTTTGCTTGGCCAAATTCCAACAACCGAAAAATTAAAGGCGGTGTATCTGCATAAAAAAATATTTTATCGGCCGGCTAATTTTGACACTGCGCTGTTTGGGCCTGGTAGAGCAATTTTGGAAATTTCACCCTAAAATTGACCAAAGTTAGGCTTGAATAACTTTTTATTGGCAAATATATGCAGAATAAGACTTTATATGCTAAATATTAAATTCTTTATCTTCTGATTAAAAATTATTTTATGTTTATAACTTAAAAAATGGCGGATATATCGAAACTTCAGCTCAATTGAATGTCCCAAACTGGAGTTATGTCCGAAATCCTTTTTTCTGGCACGTGGCCTCTGTTTTGGGCCTAAAATTTTGAAGTTAGATAACTTTTGAACCATGAAAGCTATTGGATTGAAACTTTCAACAAAGATAGAAGATCCTAACAGCTCGCTTTACGCCAAAAATTAGATTCCTAAATTCTTCGTGGGGGGTCCTAGGTAAATTTTAGTGTTTTTGTCAAAATTGTGGACTTTGAACCCAAACATCCGATATTTCCAATGAAAAAAATAAAACATTTCATTTTCCTAATAAGTACTTACATAGTTCTCTCAAATCCCAGTAACAGAATTAAAAAATATTATCTAGGCAAGAAACTAAAAATTATTTAAAAATAAGCAGTTTTTGACCAAATTTGACAAAAAATTTGCTGACGTCATCGATATTTTAACCATTATTCCGTTTTTAAGTACTGTTGTGGGGTCATGAAATAATATCATTAAATTTAACAGGGTCATGAAAATTTTTAAAGAATTTAACAATAAGGTCATGACATTTTTAAGCCTATACAAAAAATCCCCTCCGCTCCGGGGTGGAGGATACTTTATGAGTGCTCCCTTAGTTAAGTAAAGTGTAAATCATCAATCACAAATTATCATAGCTTTGACTATTTATCTAATCAATTGCTATGCAACTTTGAGTAATGACATTGTGTCAGTTTCATTAGCAACTTTAAGTACTTAAGTACGCTTAGTTGCTTATAAATTTAAAGAGTGTTATCTCGATGCTCTAAATGAATGACTGTATCTATTTAATTACTCTGTAGAATATTTACGAGAAGGTCAAATGTTTGCTAATTACTATCTGTATCAACAGGCCTAGATGTATAATTTATCATCAAAAAAATATGTACATTCTAATAATCAAAGTTTACTTATTTGAAGCATTACGGTATTGTTTTTTTTATACATCGATAAACCTCGTCAATGGTCAAACGATGGAAGGTCAAACAACGGAAGGTCAAACAACAGAATGTCAAACGATGGAAGGTCTAACAAACAGAAGGTCAAACAATAGAAGGTCAAACAATCGGAAGGTCGAACAACAGAAGGTCAAACGTCAGAATGTCAAACAATATAAGGTCAAACAAACAGAAGGTCAAACGACGGAAGATCAAACAAAGGAAGGTCAAACGGTGGAAGGTCAAACGATGGAAGGTAAAAGGACTGGAAGGTAAAACGTCAGAAGGTCAAACGATGGAAGGTCAAACGAAGGAAGGTCAAACGTCAGAAGGTCATACAACCTACATTCTAGCGAACTATCACCAATATTTTGTATGTAAAAATCTGTTTCAGACAAATTAACAATGTTTGAAGTTATTTACAAACATAATTACCACTATTTGCAGAGGCATCAAAGTTGACTTTTGAATGCCTTGTTGTATAACTTTTAATAGCTTTTTGATACTAGAAGGTAATAATCAGTGGAAGTTTTTTCTACCCTGTAGGTAGGGGTTTTATTGCCACAAAATAAAAAAGTTAAAATTACAGTTAAAATATAATAAAAAATAAAAATAACTAAAAAACCAAACAATTTAAAACACCTTAATACTGAAGTGGCAGGGACAAATGTAGGGACTAGGTCCTTATTTCCAAAATGTCCCCTTATCAGGCTAGAATAAAAAGTGAAGAAGTAAAAGAAACTAAAAAATTGGAATATGTGTAAAAAAAAAATTGAATTTGTTTTGAGATGTAAATGGATCTTAGGGACTATGAACCCCGGCGCTATTAGATTTAGGGAATGATGTAACGAACTCGCTAATAAACAGAAATCGGGACAGGAATAGTAGTGTAAAGTAATGCTTGTTTTAGATGAAATGATACCTTTACTTATTTGATAATCTGAAACATTAATCTGCAACGTTTTTACTAAAAAACACAAACAGATAAAATAGGATCAATATTTACCAGTTTGTTTGCCTATATAGTACCATATCGATGTGTGAAAGCTTAAGCATTATTATCATTATTAGTGGACGTTGCGAAAGATTTCTTCTAGGAACAATGTAAGTAAGTTTTTTATTTGAATTTGCCAAGTACACATAAAAAATATCTTCCAAGTAATGCTTGATGCCGTGTCTTTTGTCACAAAATAAACCATTTAGTGCGATTAAATTATTAGATTACGTATACGTTAACTATTATTTGGTTCAATATGTACTTTGATATCTGGCACAATTAGCAAGTACCGTTTATTACTTCAGTTTATATTCATTTCATTGAATACATCATCTTATGAATACTCTCTTTATCTATCTCAGAGTACTCTATTTAGCGACATAGTATGTAGATACAGCTGAAAACTTCTTGACGCGGCCAGTCAAAATTAAAATTAAAATTTTCGATTATATTTTGTGAGTATACTAAGGGTGTGATATCATCTAGCCGTTGTTAAAGCCAGCTTCGAATTTATTAATTACTTACTGACGTATGAAAATAATATGAGTTAAATTAGAGTATTTCATATTTGTTTCTGTGAACTAATTCGCATTTCCCTCTCTCTCTCACCCTCTCTTTCTTAGAACTGTATCTTAGTGAATCAAATACCGTGTTGCGTTCCGTTGACAAATTTCATTGTAATTCCATTGCAGCATTTACACGAGCACTATGGTGATACATTATTTGCTTCTATAAAATAAAATCTTGGCGTGCCTAAAAGTCAAGATTTACCATATAAAATATTGATCCCAGTAAAAAACTATAATTCCAAGCTAAAGATACGGTGTTATATATGTTATAAGTCTCTACTATAAATTAAAAAATACTCTTAAATATAAAAACACTTAAAAATAAAATATAGTTGCACGTCTCTTGGCGAAGTAAGTCTTTCGGATCTAAACAAGTTCCGTAAATTCCAAAGACAGACTAAACTAGTCTATATCTGCCGATGTATAAATGCATGAAACCGTATTTTGGCTGCCCCTGCGGCTCAAAATCCTTAAGATCTGACAAAGTTTTATTTTTTGTCTGTAACATTATCAATCAAATTAAAACGTCAAACCTCCTGATAAAGACGGGTCCAATAATCCGTGGCGAGATCCCAGTTGATGTGTTATACTCGTTCGTCTATGTACATCAGTTTCTGTGGAGCCGTGGTCTAGTGGTTGGAGATCTGCGCTGAGGCCCTGACCTTGTCCAGTTTTTGAGCTTTAAAAAATTGTTAAATTATGACCCGAAATATAATATTTAGTTTTAAACTAGGTCTAAGTTAGATGTTATTTTCATAAAACGATTTTAGCTTAATAACAGTGCATTTCCAAATTCATACACGTCTGTCAAAATGTAATCATGCCACGCCTTTCCAAACATCAGAAGGAATCAGATTCGGTTTCATACGATATCATCTTTCTCTTGTAATTCATGGTAACTGAAATCATGTCAAGTGTAGGGTAATTCTTCTAGACTAGTTTAGCCTGTTTCCTGACAGGAATACTTCAGAGAGACGAGCTATATTCTATTTTATATTTTTGTATTTTTATATTTTAGAGTATTTTTTATAATTTAGAGTAGAGAATTAGACAATAATGCTTCTAATACAAACCTTCCACACAAATTTAAAAATAATTAATAATTCTTCTATAAAGAATTGTCTTGTCGTATGTTATGAATTATTTTCAGTAAAAAATTAGGTTAAAATAAAACTAAAGAGTACTATGTTACCTATAGGGATTTTCTTATTCCACTCTGTAAATTATACATTTGTATACAAAAAATTGAACAGTATTTAATTTTTATCCATTTGGTATATATATAAGCTTTCCTAAAATGTATAAGAATTTCATCTAACTCAAAGATCGCATAGAATTAAATAAACGTCAAACGAACATAACTTTAAAACCAATTTTTCCAAAAAAAAAAGAAATTTAAATAATGTTTGAAATCAATGTCCCAGTAGTAAATTTCTTATAGGCGCTGATCTTGCCGGATATGCGAACGCTTCTATTTTGCTCTCACAATCAATTCGCCATCCCTTCCTCCAAGAAAACAATGTTGTTATTATTTGCATGTCAACATTGTGTTTGGGGAAGTGTGTCTCAGAATTTATATGAAGGATTGTAGATGACCGGATTGAAGCAATGGGAGCTACTGTCTTAAGAATTAAATAGGAGTGTGCCCTCAGACAATGGAGACATAAGATTTTGGAAGGAAAAACATACATATTTATTTTATAAATAGATTCTCAATTTAGATTCTTTAATTTGTAATCGTCATTTCGGGCTAATTTGTTAAAAACCCAAAGACAGCTCACCGTTTACTAATGATATGTCAGGATTCGATATTTTGGGCAGTTTTAACTATATTGATCTGAAACTTTCCAAATATGTTCAATCTACCTAGGAGAAGGAGTAGTGTACCCAATTTCAGCTAAACTGGATTTATCAGAAATGCCGTTTTCAGACACGCGTGGGCCCCTTTTTCGGGCCCAAGATTTAGAAGTTGGATAACTTTTGAACCATGAGAGTTATCAGGTTGAAATTCTTCGTGGGGGCTCCTAAACCGATTTTAGTTTATTTTCTCTTAATGATGGAATTGGACCACAATTTCCACCATATTAAATATTTTTTTCTAAAAATATATATTTTTTTAAAAAATATAATCTATAATCTTTCATATGCCACAACCCGCAATGTTTTTTAAAGCTATTTAAAATATAACGGTATTTTGGCCAAAAAATACTGACGTAATCATTTTTTCCGTTATTATCGAATTTTTATTTTTTTTTTTAAATGTAGATATTAGATCACGTTCTACCTTTGTACAAATTTTTATCAAAATCGAAGTACAATAATGGTGTTTTTGTGGGATTATGACGTTTTTGAAATGTCGATATGTACATTTAATTTCTATAAATCATTCAAGGAATACAATACCAACAATGACACAGCATTATAATTTTCTTTGCCGAAGTACATTTGCTTTCGTTCCACATCTACAGTATTTGCAGATTGAGTGTTACAGGGCCACAAAGTTAAGTTACGGGTAGAATGAAATATTTCATTGGAAATGCGGAAGAAGATTTCATATACTGAACACACCTCTAAGTCGAATTTAATCTCATTGAGCAGAGACTTAAAGTATTATACCTTCTCCTTAAAATATTTTAGGAATAACCTTGGGAAGAGTTATTCCAAATCAGACAATTAATTCGATGGACGATTATGGGTAATAACAAATATAGATTGCACGTTGTATCCATATCATTATGTAAATATTCATAGAGAGTTTAGAGAGTTTGACCCTCACGAGCATCACGCGAGCCACCATGCAGATCGTGACTAGCTCGTTTCCAAAACGTACCTAAGTAAGTATAAG